>JAAKBH010000444.1:0-300010 GCA_019776075.1 Amaranthus palmeri | reverse complement strand
GAGGGAACCACGTACGCATCATCCCTAATAACCCAATGAAACGCCCTAGCAATGTCTAGATAGGACATGGAATAGACCATGTTTAGGGCGTTAGACGTGATATATCGACCCTCAGAAGACTCGTGACGAGTCAGGGTCGCAAGAAACTCGAAAGTCAGACGTGGATACACGTCTGCGGCGACATCCATGAAACCATGGAGTCCCCTCGCTCTAAAAGTGTATGAATGCCATTAAATAGGCCGGTGCTACGCAAGGCATTCTCGTCTACAAATTTAGTGGGCAGTAAAAATTCGCTCCCGTATCTTTCCAAAAATCTGGATTGAGCGGAAGTGAGCTTACACCCCATGTTTCCTGTTATCTTAGATTGGGCTTTACGGGGTTGGCTTGGCGGTGGTGGTGAGAATTGTTGTTCCTCCTTTGAGAGGAGGAAGACTCACCGGTCTTGCTTCTAATGGATCTGAAAGGTTTTTCATGATGGTCTATAAATGATAAACAGCTAAACCACAGATCCTCAAAATTACAGCACAATCAACAACACAACAAGTCCCAAACAAAATCAAACAACTACCACAATGAGATCCAAGTTCTAAGCCTAGAGGTCTTCTAACAAAAAATATACCATAAAAAGCATAAATCAAAAATTGAAAGACTTGATAGAAATGTATACCCTTCCAATTTGAAATGAGGATGAATTGTTGCTAGATACCAAATTCCAACCTTTGAATGACCTTTTCTTCACCAATTGCAACAATGGATACCCAAAGAAAGCTAGGTTGAAGGTGTAGGAATGGAGGTTTGAAGGCCTTAGATCTCTTGAATGGAGGAGATGAGAGTGTGGAGGTAGAGAAAAGGAAAGGGTAGAGAGAGAGGAAGAAATCTGAAATGAGAGGTGAGAAATGAGGGTTTGGGGGGGGTACTCGGCTTTAAAAAAAAGTCGAATGAAACTTCCAGAAGCTTTTGCCGAGTCGGCGCTCTCAAATACTGCACTTTCGCTGAGTCGGCGCTTTGAAACTGCCTCAATGTTTTTTCTCAGAAACGTTCGCCGAGTCGGCTTCCAAATTTTTCCCTAACGCCGAGTCGGCGTTTTCTTACTGCCTGAGGGTATTTTCCAGAATGTTACGCCGAGTCGGCGCAAGGCCATTTTTTTTCAAAGCCGACTCGGCTATTACCCACTGCCTCTATTCTGACCTCTTTTTCGTATTTTTTTTTTCATTTTTTTTAACACTGCACCCGAAACAACATCTTAACGATAACAAAAACAAAACTATTAAGTAAAAAAAAAATACAATAAATGAAAAAAGTGATGAATACGGTGTTGCCTCCCGCAAAGCGCTCTTTTAACGTCCACTAGCTTGACGTGATTCGACCCACCTATCTATGTCGGTAACAACCAGTACTTCCTCTTCACCAAGAGGCTCACCTGCCCGATTAATGTTGACTCGGTGGCCATTGACCTTAAAAACGCGCCATTTGGGTCCGGTTAACTTTCAAGTGATCCATAGGAAAACACTTTGGTAATGTGTATCGTCCGGACCACCGAGACTTCAGCTTACCGGGAAAGAACTTGAGCCTGGAGTTTAAAAACTAATACTTTCTCACCTTCTTTGAATTCCCGCCTAGTGATGCGTTGATCGGGCCATTTTTTTGTTTTTCATCTTTGTAGATTATGGCACTCTCATACGCATCTAGGCGTATCTCGTCGAGCTCATTGAGGTCCAAGCGCCTCTTATCACCTGCACTTTTCAAATCATAGTTAAGGGCCTTAACCGCCCAATGTGCCTTGTGTTTCTAGTTCCACGGGAAGATGACAATGCTTCCCATAGACCAAACGGAAAGGCGTGGTCCCGATAGGAGTCTTAAAAGCCGTCCTATAAGCCCATAAAGGCATCATCAAGCTTATCAGAACCAATTCTTTCGGGACGCTGTGCACGGTCTTCTCAAGAATGAGCTTAAGCTCGCGATTAGAGATCTCAAACTTGCCCCACTACACTGGGGGTGATATGGCAAGGAATACCTGTGGACAACACCATACTTCCTAAGAAGGTTTTAAACTTTTGCTCAATAAAGTGGGGTCCCATTGTCACTTATGAGTGCGCGGGGGCAACCAAAACGTGGAAAGATAGTCTTTTTGAAAAACTTGGTTACCACCCTTGCATCATTGGTCTTAGTAGCAACGGCCTCCACCCACTTGGAAACATAATCAACAGCAACAAGAATATATCCGGTTTCCCAAATGAGGAAGGGAAAGGACCCTGAAAATCAACACCCCAAACATCAAAAATCTCAATCTCAACAATGGGATTCATCGGCATGGCATTGGACTTTGGCCAAATTGCCAACTCTTTGACAGCGATCACACATTTTAACATATGCCTGTGCATCTCTAAAAAGAGATGGCCATAAAATCCACATTGTAACACTTTAGCAGCAGTCTTAGAAGAGGCAGCATGTCCACCGCAAGGTAGATCATGACAATGCCTAAGGATAGAAAGTACCTCACTTTCAGGGATGCAACGGCGAAGAATGCCATCTGCACATGCCCTGAACAACAATGGATCGTCCCAAAAGTAGTAGCGGACGTCATGGTAGAACTTCTTCCTTTGGTATGCATTCAACCTAGAGGGCTGCACACCCATGGCCAGATAGTTCGCTATTTCTGCGAAACCAAGGAGCATCACCAGCATCTGCGAGAACCATTAACTGATCATCAGGGAAGGAATCATCAATGTCAGGCGTACCTGACACCTCATCCAATACAAGTATGGACAGATGATCAGCCACTGAATTCTCTGCTCCTTTCTTATCAACAATCTGCAAATCAAACTCTTGTAACAACAAAATCCACCGAATTAGTCTCGCCTTAGCATCTTTCTTACTAAACAAAAACTTAAGAGCAGAGTGGTCAGTATAAAACAATAATCTTAGACCCTATGAGATAGGATCTAAACTTCTCTAGCGCATATACCACTGCCAGAAGCTCTTTCTCGGTGGTTGCATAATTTACCTGTGCCTCATTCAAGGTCTTACTCGCGTAATAGATGGCATGCAACTTACCATCCTTACGCTTGTCCCCAACACTGCCCCCAAACCATAGTCACTAGCATCACACATCAACTCAAAGGGCAGGTTGTAATCGGGAGGTTGGATAACCGGTGCCGTAGTTAAAGCCTGTTTCAATTTCTCAAAAGCAGCTAAACAAGCGTCAGTGAAAACAAATGGTACATCGTTGGCCAAAAGCTCAGTCAAAGGTCGGGCAACCTTAGAAAAGTCCGGTATGAACCCTCCTATAGAAACCTTGCATGCCCAAGAAAACTACGGATTCCCTTCGCATTAACTGGAGGGGGTCGTTTCTCTATAACCTCGACTTTGGCCTTATCGACCTCAATACCTCTACTAGACACAAGATGACCCAAGACTATACCCTGTCGAACCATAAAATGACACTTTTCCCAGTTGAGGACCAGGTTGACTTCTTCGCATCTAGCAAGCACTTTCTCCAGATTGGCTAAGCAATCATCGAAAGAGTCGCCATACACAGAGAAGTCGTCCATGAATACCTCCATGCAATGCTCAATATACTCAGAAAAATGCTCATCATGCAGCGCTGGAAGGTGGCAGGGTCATTACATAATCCAAATGGCATCCTTCGATATGCAAAGGTACCATAGGGACATGTGAATGTGGTCTTCTCCCTATCATCTGGATGAACAGGGATCTGGAAGAATCCAGAGTATCCATCCAAATAACAGAAATGAGAGTGCTTAGCCAACCGTTCCAACATTTGGTCTATGAAGGGGATGGGGTAATGGTCTTTTTGGGTGGCTTTGTTCAACTTCCTATAATCAATGCACATGCGCCACCCTGTGACTGTTCGGGTCGGGATCAACTCATTTTTATCATTTTCAACAACAGTCACACCTCCTTTCTTAGGGACAACCTGTACTGGGGATACCCACTTACTATCAGAGATAGGGTAGATGATCCCAGCATTTAGCAACTTAAGCACCTCTTTCTTAACAACCCTCCTTCATATTGGGATTGAGTCGCCTCTGTCCCTCTATGGAAGGAGTAACATCTGGATCAACATTAATGCGGGTGAGTAACAATAGACGGACTAATACCCTTGATATCGTCAATCGTGTACCCAATGGCTTTCCGATATTTCCTAACCAAGTTGACCAACCGGTCTAGCTCACTACCATTGAGATCACTACTGACAATAATAGGGTAAGTAGAACCGTCACCAAGAAAAGCATACTCCAAATGAGAGGGAAGGGTTTCATTTCTACTTGAGGGGGGTGTGGGACCCTCCTTCTCATCCTTCTTCTCCTGCTCAACCTCAGCAACCTGTAAAACATCATCAGATAAAACACAATCATCATCAGCTTGACCCTCTAAAGAGTCATCCCAGCCCATTATCTCTGCGGAATCGCCCCCATTTCCTTCAAGGAAGGATTGTAGGGCATCTATCTCATGGGCTGTATCAGGATCATCAAATACATCATCTGCAAACTCAAGCTGACATATAGACTCACTGGGGATTGGGGACTTCAAAGCATCATGAATAGCAAACTCAACCTTATCCTCCCCCACACTCATCACTAACTTACCCTTAGCTACATCAATCAAGGTACTAGCCGTAGCTAGACAAGGTCTACCAAGAATGATGGGAGTCTTAGCATCCTCGGGTATGTCCATGATGACAAAGTCACAAGGTACGGTCAGCTTACCTACTCTCAGGTCAACATCATACAAGATGCCCTTAGGATAGACAATGCGGCGATCAGCAAGCTGCAAGGTCATCCTGGTGGGGGACAACTCATTAACATGCCTAAGTCTCTTATACATGGAATAGGGCATCAAACTGACACTAGCACCTAGGTCACACAGAGCTCGGTCTACTATAAGGTTCCCAATCGTAACAGGTATACTGAAACTACCGGGATCCTTGAGCTTAGGAGGCAAATTACCAATCATAAAAGCATTCACATTCACCTCCTTAGACACCTGGATAACATCATCAAGTTTCTTACTCTGCGACATAATGGACTTAAGAAATTTGGGAAACGCAGGAATCTCAGAAATTGCATCTAAGAAAGGAATTTCTATAGACACATCTTTTAAAAGCTTTAAGAATTTCCCATATTTCTTTTCTAATTTAGCTTGTGCTAATTTCTGAGGAAAAGGCACATGCTTAATTAGAAGGTCCGTGACTCTAGACTTAGACTTAGCATCACCAACAACAACAGATTTACCATTCACATCATCAGCATTAGTATCAGACTCAACAAAAATATCATCATTAGTAGCAGGGGTAACAGAAATACTACCTGTTGGTGTCACCTCTTTTAAGGGAGGATCAACCAATTGCTTACCACTCCTGGTTGTCACAGCATTGATCTGATTGGGCTCCTTGCCCTTGTGTTCAGGCTGGCTAGGAAACTGATTTGGAGCACGCATATTCTGCTGTTGAGACAACTGTGTCATTTGTGTCTCAAGCATCTTCATATGCGCACTGCTCGATTGAATATGTGCCTGCATCATGCTACGAAGCTCTGCAATCTGTGATTCTACATTGGATGGTGGTGGATGATGGTGATGTGGAGGTGGATGGTGAAGAGGTTTTGGCCTCTGGTTGAACCCCGGTGGATTATGTGGTGCTTGGTGTGAAGGGGGGTTCAACACGTTGGTACTCTTGTAAGAAAAGTATGGATGATTCTTAGTACCTGCATTGTAAGTGTTAGAGAAAGGGTCGTTTGCCGGTCTACCATACACAGCGTTTGCCTCCTCGTAAACGTGGGGGCATGCACTAGAACAATGACCGGAAACGCCACAAGTATCACACATAGAAATATTATTAACTGAAGAGCTACAATTACCACTTACCATACTTACCTTGGCCATTTGCTCGGATAGAGCGGCCATCTGTCTCGTGAGGGCTTTGATAGCCTCACTATCTGTGGAATCCTTTTGTGTTGTGCGATCTCTTTCACTACTCCAAGAAAAGCTATTCTTGGCCATGGTCTCAAACAGTCTCAAGACCTCTTGTGGTGACTTAGAGTCCATGTCACCATTACAAGCTGCATTCACTGAGGACTTGTGCTCATCATGCAATCCTACATAAAAGGATTGGGCAAGCAACCAATCTGGGATTTGGTGATGAGGGCAACTCAATAAAAGGTCTTTAAACCTCTCCCAGGCCTCGTGAAATGACTCAAAGGGCAACTGCTTAAAGGTCTGCAGCTGCGTCCTTATCTGCGATGTCTTCCTAGGAGGATAGAACTTGGCCAAAAATGCATTAGCCAACTGTTGGCCCATTTGAGTTTTGATGATGACTTAACAAATTATAAACAAACAAAATATTTGTAGAGATTGTTTTGTAGGTCAAATATCCGATTATTGTAATCGTCGATGGTACCTAAGGATTAGTCAATGGGAATCGTACAAGTCAAAGTCAAAGTCAACAAAGTCAAAGTCAGTAGAGAAGGTCAATGAGGAAGTCAAAAGTAGAATCCAAGACTACTGTTCCTGATATTGATAAACTGATGAACGTTGCAGATAGAGACAGTACGTTGTTCCTCCAGAATCCGGTCAGAGAAGAAGTCAACAAAATTATTTAGAAAAAGTCTTAAGTTAATTTTTCTATATTTTAGTTTTGTTGTACGGTTAATAAACAAGAAAGCACAAGGAATTAATCTAAGAATTAAAATAACTAACTCCTAAAAAGTCTCTTGAAAATGGCTATTTTTAGCTAGAGTCAAAGTTAGACTTTGAATAACCACCAAGGAAGTTATTTCCTTTTCACGGTCAATGCCCACTAATCCCTTGTCTTTAGATAATGGGTTTATGGCATAACTTGTTCTAAAATGATTATAAAAGCATTTTTCTAACCGGCACAAACATTTGGTGATCAACATTGAGAGAAAATTATTTCCGAAAAATTTTGTGCCCAATTTCGTGAGATTCAAGAATCAAGAAAAGGAAATTTTTGAGTGTTCTAAACCGAAAATTAATTCCTAAATTTTTCCTTGTGCTATCTTTGTTTGTTCATCCAATTTAGAGAATTTATCTTGTATGGGTTTTTGAGAGAATTTTGTAATTAGACTTGGGTAAGTCTAAGGGGGAAGTGAGAAAGAGAAGAGAGAAAGAGAAGAGAGAAAGAGAAGGACAATCGAGAGAAGGAACAAGAAAGAAATCGAGAAAGAAGAAGAGAAAGAGAAGGAGAAATGTATTTTATGTAATAGAGAATTAAATTACATAAAATAATAGAGAATCGAAATCCCTAGAGGGTCGTGGTTCTTGTTCCCATGTTAAATTCTTTGTGTTTCTTTAAAGTTTTCTTTTAATTTGTTTTGAGTATTTTCTTTATTCAAATTCCGCAAGAAAAGGGCGAAAATACTCTAAAGAGAACAAGTAACAATTCACCCCCCCTCTTGTTACACTTTATTGTCTCTATACGTTTCTACAATTGGTATCAGAGTCCTGTTCCTCATTAAATCAGGAAACCCTGAGAGCCGTATCTTGGTATTTTAGAGATGATGAAAATGAACGAGCGTATGGAAGAAGGGTACTCTACTCAGAGACCACCTATGTTCGATGGCAAATTCTATACCTATTGGAAAAACAGGATGGAGATCTTCATCAAAGCCGAAAACTATCAAGTTTGGAGAGTCATCGAAGTTGGAGATTTTGAGGTAACTACTACCAACTCCATCAACGAGACTGTTCCCAAACCAATCACGGAATATGAGAAAGAAGATGTTCAAAAGATGGAAATGAACGCTCTTGCTATTAAATTACTTCATTGTGGGCTTGGTCCTAATGAACACAATCGCATTATGGGTTGCAAAACAGCAAAACAAATTTGGGATCTGCTGGAAGTTACCCATGAAGGTACAAGTGAAGTCAAGCGTTCCAAGATTGACTTACTCATGTCCAAATATGAAAGATTTGTTATGGAACCTAAAGAAAGCATTCAAGAAATGTTTACTAGGTTTACGAACATCACAAATGAGTTGGTCTCTCTTGGAAGGCTTATTCCATCCGATGAACAAGTGCGAAAGATCCTAAGAAGCCTACCTCAAGATGATCGTTGGAGAGCAAAGGTCACAGCCATTCAAGAATCTAAAGATTTTACAAAGTTTAATCTGGAAGAGTTGGCTGGTTCCCTGATGACTCATGAATTACATCTGGGAACAGCTGACAGTTCCAGGAACAAAGGTTTGGTTCTGACAGCAGACGATCAAGAAAATTCAGAAACTGATGAGGAAGAGGCAGCAATGCTGGTACGTAGATTCAAGAAGTTCTTCAGGAACAATAGATATAAAAAATCAAAGAAACTACAAAGAAAAAGGAACTTCTAAATCCAAAACTTATGAATGCCACAAATGTGGAAGTACCGAGCACTTCATAAAGGAATGCCCACTATGGAAGGACGAGAAAGCTAAAGGGAAAGCAAGAGAAACAGGAAGACAACCAACAAAGGGAAATTTCAACAAAACCGATTTCCGCAAAGCCATGATAGCTGCATGGGGAGAGTCCGAAAGTGAAACCGAAACTGAAGCCCCCGAGGAAGAAGAAGAGGTAGCTAACCTCTGTCTCATGGCTACTCATGACGATACATCTAAAGGAAAAGAGGTACTGTCTCCTGATCCATTTTCTGATTATTTGTTTAAATTGGACAAACATAGATTAGTTAAAATGATTTTAGAATCTCACGAAAATTTAGAAAAACAAACCGCCATCACTCTCAAAACTGAAAAAGACCTTAAAGCATGTAAAGACCAAATATCCTACCTTAACTCATTTAGATCCGATGTGCAAAATCGATTCTTTGAATTGCTTGATAATAATGTGATGTTAAAAGAAGCCTTAGAAAAAGTTAAAGAAGAAAACATCATGTTAAATATTGAATTGAATCAATTAGAGCAATTTGATATGGAAGTAGATTATGAGACTAAGAAAGAAATTCAATGGGTACTCTTCCAAATGAAATCCGATCTAGAATCCGCCTTAAAAGAAAACGATCGTCTTAAGCTTGAATTAAATTCAAGAGATAAAGGGAAAACTAGAGAAGTTCCCAAATGGATTCTTGATGCAAGAACTAAAAGAACCGAAGGTCTAGGATATGATAAAAATGACAAAAAGAAAAAGGTCTATGTTGATCTCCCAAGTAACAAAGTCTGTTCCTTTTGTGGCAAAACCGGGCACCTGAAACATAAATGTTTAAAAAGGGAACAGCACAACAAAACGAACCAAATATACGTCGATAGAGTTTGGATTAAGAAATTTAATTCTTGTTTAATCGACACGGAACCCAAGGATGGCTGGGTTCCACCCTCTAACAACTAAGTTCGTTTTGCAGGTTCTAGTGAGGGGGAACAACTCATGGTATCTCGACAGTGGCTGTTCCAAGCACATGACAGGCGATAGATCAAAATTTCTCTCACTAGAAGCCTATGATGGAGGAACTGTGACCTTTGGCGATAATATGAAAGGTGAAATCATTGCAAAAGGCAAGGTAGGAAGGTCAAGTTCCCACGCAATAGATAACGTATTTTTGGTCGAGAATTTGAAACACAACCTTTTAAGTATTTCTCAATTTTGTGATAAAGGTAACTCTGTAAACTTTACTTCTAGGAAGTGCATGATTTCTAGGAACGACACAGGTGACATCATTCTGGAAGGAATTAGAAAAGGGAACACCTATGTGGTGGACCTGCACACTGTTCCTAAAACCAGTTTAACATGTCTGAGTGTTATAGAAGATGACCCTCTACTTTGGCATAAAAGACTAGGTCATGCTAGTTTTTCATTGCTTAATACCTTACGTACTAAAGACCTAGTAAGAGGATTACCGTCCCTAAAATTTCAAAAGAATGAAGTATGTGATCCTTGTGCCAAAGGAAAACATGCAAGGTCATCCTTTAAAACTAAAAATGTCGTGACCACATCAAAACCACTTGAATTAATTCATATGGATCTTTGTGGACCTATGAGAATCCAAAATCGCAGCGGTAAGCGATATGTTTTTGTTATAGTTGATGATTACAGTAGATTTACATGGACTTTATTCTTATCTAGCAAAGATGAGGCTTTTGATGAATTTGTTGCATTCGCTACTAAAATTCAGAAATCTAGTAACAATCAACTAGTCCACATAAGATCGGATCATGGTAAAGAATTTGAAAATTCAAAGTTTATGGATTATTGTAATGAGCATGGTTTAAGTCATAATTTCTCCGCGCCTAGAACACCACAACAAAATGGTGTTGTTGAACGAAAGAATAGAACATTAGAAGAAATGGCTAGAACTATGTTAATTGCTAGTGGTTTACCTAGAAATTTTTGGGCCGAAGCCGTCAATACTGCTTGTTATATATTAAACCGAGTTTTAATAAGACCAATCACTTCTAAGACCCCCTACGAATTATTTAAAGGAATTAAACCTAATATTTCATATTTTCGAGTCTTTGGATGTCGATGTTTTGTGCATGTTAATGGAAAACGAAATTTAGGTAAATTTGATGAAAGAAGTGATGAAGCAGTATTTCTTGGCTATTCATCTCATAGTAAAGCATATAGAGTTTACAATAAGAAAACAATGTGTGTTGAAGAATCTGTTCACATTATATTTGATGAGACTAACTTTATGACAAGTGAACAAGAAACAAGTGATTTTAAGATAGGTCTTGCGGATCTGGAAGATGATGAAAATATACACAAGGAGCAAGATCCAGTAGAACAGCAACAAGATCAGAATGTTGAACAAAATCAAGAACAGGAACCACAGGCAGATCAGGAACAGCCTGCAGTTCCTAATCCAGAAATTCAAACAGAAGCACAAGAAGAAAGAATTGAAGTTGAACCAAATCAGAACCAAGTCAATGAACCAGCTTCCACATCTGTCCCCACAAGAGACTTTGTTCCAAGACCGTGGAAACATCATAAGTCACATCCACTAGAATTGATTATAAGTGACATGAACAAAGGCACGCAAACAAGGGGACAAATGAGAAACTTTTGTGCACACTTTGCTTTTCTATCAACTATGGAACCCAAAAATCATGTAGAAGCTTTGCAAGATTCGGATTGGGTGGTAGCTATGCAAGATGAATTAAACGAGTTTGAAAGAAACAAAGTGTGGCACTTAGAAGCAAAACCGAAGAACAAGAAGATTATTGGACTTAAATGGGTATTCAGGAACAAGCTGGATGAACACGGCATAATCGTTAGAAACAAAGCAAGGTTGGTGGTAAAAGGTTATAATCAACAAGAAGGTATTGACTATACTGAAACTTTTGCTCCCGTAGCTAGATTAGAAGCTATTAGAATTCTTATTTCATTTGCTGCTTTCATGAATTTTAAATTATATCAAATGGACGTAAAATGTGCATTCCTAAATGGGTTTCTAGAAGAAGATGTGTATGTGGAACAACCACCTGGCTTTGAAAACCCAATTTCTCCGGATCACGTCTACAAGCTTGATAAAGCTCTTTATGGGCTAAAACAGGCACCTAGACAATGGTACGAGAGATAATCTAAGTTTTTGATTGAAAATAAGTTCATACGTGGTAAAATTGATAAAACCTTATTCTTTAAGAATAAAGGTTCGAATATATTAGTTGTTCAAATATATGTTGATGATATTATTTTTGGTGCTACAAATGAATCGTTATGTAAGGAATTTGCTGACCTAATGAGTAATGAGTTTGAAATGAGTATGATGGGAGAATTAAATTTCTTCCTTGGTTTGCAAATTAAACAAACTGCTAACGGTATCTTTATTCATCAACAAAAATATATAAAAGAACTTCTAAAGAAATATGGACTAGATAATGCTAAAACAAACCATACACCCATGGCCACTAACATTAGGTTAGATGAAGACTCTAACGGAATTAATGTTGACCAAACGATGTATAGAGGCATGATAGGATCACTACTATATCTAACAGCTAGTAGACCCGATATATCCTTTAGTGTTGGCTTGTGTGCTAGATTTCAATCAAATCCTAAAGAATCACATTATACGGCAGTTAAAAGAATTCTTAGATATCTAAAGGGAACAGATGACTTATCCTTATTTTATCCTAAAAGTGATGTCTATGACTTGAAAGGGTATAGTGATGCAGATTACGCAGGTGATCTTGTAAATAGAAAAAGCACTTCAGGAATGGTACAGTTTCTTGGATCTTGTTTGGTATCATAGAGTTCCAAGAAACAGAACACAGTAGCTTTATCCACGGCAGAAGCTGAATATGTAGCAGCAGCAGCCTGCTGTTCCCAAATGCTCTGGATTAAACAACAGCTAAGAGATTTTGGTATTAAATTTGAATGTGTTCCTATTTATTGTGATAATACTAGTGCTATTTGTATTTCTAAAGATCCGGTGCATTATTCTAGAGTTAAACATATTCATATTAGACATCATTTCCTTAAGGATAACGTAGAGCTTAAAAATATTATTGTTAAACATGTCAATACTAGTGAACAAGTTGCAGATATTATGACCAAACCGCTTCCAAGGGAACAATTTGAAAAGATGAGGTTGGAGCTAGGTATGATCAAGCTTCACTAACGTTTAATTGCTAGTATTCCTCCTCAAAACATCTTGAAAAATCGGAAGGGTTCAATCAACCACAACAACCAAGATTGTTTATTCAATCATTGCGAGATTTGGGTATGCTTCTATTTAAATTTATGTCTTAAACTTTATCTTGATTGCTTGCATGTTTGAACTAATTAGACCAAGTAGCATAACTTATTTTATATTATATATTATTATTTTATTATCCACATATTATAAACTATTTTCGAAAAATCACAAAAATATTTTATTTTCCACAAATTCTAGCATTTTCTTTATTTTAATTTATTTCGGTGAGCCAACATATTTTATGAAATGGAAGACGGATCATCGAAGTGTTTCGGAAAGTAGTTATCTTAATCGACATATTCAACGAACTAAGCTTAATTAATAACTACCCTTACACCTCCTAAAACCGCCAATGTAGAAGTAGTACAAATTTTTCATAACCGTCCATTCAACCCTTTATAACCCACTCCTCATGTCACATCCATCATTCATAAACCTATTACTTGTACTACTCCTAGCAAAACCGTCAAACCCATTTTCCTTCTTCAACCTTCATCAATTCATCTCATCATCACCATGAAATCTCCCAAGACTTCATCTAAACCGAAAACAACAAAACCCATGCATGTCGGCACGAAAAGGACTTTTTCTACCACAAAAGGAAGCTCATATTAAAAACCCGCAAAGAAGGCCAAGGTAGTAGATCCTGATTGTGCTGAGGAGGTTTGTTAATGTGAATCATTAAGAAGTTTGGTGTGCCTCTCGAAGGCCTAGAATTTCCAATGAGTGCTAACAACAAAATAGGTGCTAAGTGTCTTAACAACTTGCATCTTACATTAAATGAAAATGGAATTCTAGAGGATGTTGAAGAAGATGTTGAGTATGTGAGTTCTGATGAGGAACAAGAGGAAAGTGAAACTGAAGTAGAAGGGGAAAATATAGAATAGAAAGATCAGGAAACTGTTCCCACTGCCACTACTGAGGCAGAGACAGAACAGGAACAAGGGGAAACAGTTAGACAGGAGGAAGCTGTTAGTAAGGGGGAATAGGTTGGGGAAGAAGAGAATGAGGAACTAGAGGATGAACAATCTAGTTCAGAGGATGAGGACTTCAATGTGCCTCTCAAGAACATTAGGAAATTATCCAAGAGTTCTTCGTGCCTAAATGCTGATATTACCTCTCAAACCCCACCATCACCGAAACCAAACTCACCTATACCATCACCACCACCATCACCAATAGCAACTACTCCACCACCATTTACATCACCACCATCACCTCCACCCACTGGTTTTGACGATCCCACTACTATCCCTTCTCCTCCTACTACCCTTGCTCATGTCCTCTCCACAATCCTTGATATGTTGAGGAAGAGACTGCTTCCTGATCCCTCCTGTTTCTGTTTTAAAATTTCATTTTAATGTTATTTGTTGGCCACTTTATCTGTAATTCTCTAAACAATGTTTTTTTTCTTCTTTTCAAAGTACCAGCTGGGGTACAAAACAATTTATGTTTGGTTTATGCTACTAACCCACAACTTTTAATCCTTTATATCATCCTTATTCCCTATTATCCCATGGTCTAATATGTTTGCTTGCATGCTTTCTCGATTTATGTTTGGGCATTTATTTTCTTAGTTTGCTGCTTACTATCTTAATTTGTCTAACGCTTGCCTTAGAGCTGTGATTTGATTCATATCCCTACTTTTTGATTGATGCCAAAAGGGGGAAGAGTAGCAAACAAACTTTTGTGAATGCTTGTGAATGCTTACGATTTTGCTTATTCTTTGGATAATTGATTCTCTATTCTTGGTTTACTTCATAACACTTAGTTTGATAAATTACTGTTTGATATATTTAAGGAGGAAGAGTAGCCAACAAGAGTATGTTGACTTACTGTTTTGATTATGTTTGGTTTATATGGATCAATTGGTTAAATTGGTTAATTGTTGTTTGACATGATTTATTGAATATCACTTTGTTTATCTTTGATTCATACAACTCATAATTTTCTTGACTTACTTAATTGTCTTGAATTACTTAATTAGAATTACTTGATTTGTTGTGTCTCTTCATTTTTAATTTTATGTCTTTAAGTTTCTTAATTATTATGTTTTTGGTTTATTTTGTTTTTGGTATTTATGTTTATGTTTTGTTTCATGTTTTGTTTTAAATTTAAAAAAATTTGAAGTCATGCTTAATCACATGATTTTCGCCAAAAATATTTTAGAGTAATATGCTTGCTTTAGAGTTTAGTAAATTACTTGTAACGATTTAATTTACTAAATATGTTTGAACTTGTGTTAATCTCTAACATGTTCAAAGTCATTAGTTTTACTCTTTCTTTTAACAAAGTTTGTTTATAAGTTTGTCATCATCAAAAAGGGGGAATTTGTTGGCCCATTTGAGTTTTGATGATGACTTAACAAATTATAAACAAACAAAATATTTGTAGAGATTGTTTTGTAGGTCAAATATCCGATTATTGTAATCGTCGATGGTACCTAAGGATTAGTCAATGGGAATCGTACAAGTCAAAGTCAAAGTCAACAAAGTCAAAGTCAGTAGAGAAGGTCAATGAGGAAGTCAAAAGTGGAATCCAAGACTACTGTTCCTGATATTGATAAACTGATGAACGTTGCAGATAGAGACAGTACGTTGTTCCTCCAGAATCCGGTCAGAGAAGAAGTCAACAAAATTATTTAGAAAAAGTCTTAAGTTAATTTTTCTATATTTTAGTTTTGTTGTACGGTTAATAAACAAGAAAGCACAAGGAATTAATCAAAGAATTAAAATAACTAACTCCTAAAAAGTCTCTTGAAAATGGCTATTTTTAGCTAGAGTCAAAGTTAGACTTTGAATAACCACCAAGGAAGTTATTTCCTTTTCACGGTCAATGCCCACTAATCCCTTGTCTTTAGATAATGGGTTTATGGCATAACTTGTTCTAAAATGATTATAAAAGCATTTTTCTAACCGGCACAAACATTTGGTGATCAACATTGAGAGAAAATTATTTCCGAAAAATTTTGTGCCCAATTTCGTGAGATTCAAGAATCAAGAAAAGGAAATTTTTGAGTGTTCTAAACCGAAAATTAATTCCTAAATTTTTCCTTGTGCTATCTTTGTTTGTTCATCCAATTTAGAGAATTTATCTTGTATGGGTTTTTGAGAGAATTTTGTAATTAGACTTGGGTAAGTCTAAGGGGGAAGTGAGAAAGAGAAGAGAGAAAGAGAAGAGAGAAAGAGAAGGAGAATCGAGAGAAGGAACAAGAAAGAAATCGAGAAAGAAGAAGAGAAAGAGAAGGAGAAATGTATTTTATGTAATAGAGAATTAAATTACATAAAATAATAGAGAATCGAAATCCCTAGAGGGTCGTGGTTCTTGTTCCCACGTTAAATTCTTTGTGTTTCTTTAAAGTTTTCTTTTAATTTGTTTTGAGTATTTTCTTTATTCAAATTCCGCAAGAAAAGGGCGAAAATACTCTAAAGAGAACAAGTAACAATTCACCCCCCCCCCCTCTTGTTACACTTCATTGTCTCTATACGTTTCTACACCAACTCCTCCCAGGTCCGGTATATCCCTGCAGGTTCAGATTTAAGCCAGGCCTTGGCCTTATCCCTCAAACTGAAAGGAAAAAGCCTTAGCCGTATAGCATCTTCATTCAAATCCTTTTGGGTGATAGTATCACACCTCTCCACAAAGTCAGAAATATGATCATGGGGACTTTCCGAAGGGTGCCCTCCAAACTGATTCCGTTCAATCATCTGGATGAGATGAGGTCTCAGTTCGAAGTTATCTACACCAAAATTCGGCTTAACAATACAAGGAATGGAACTTAGGGTGAGCGAAGGCGCACCCATGCGGCCAAAATTATTGTTAACATTATTATCATTGTTTTGGGCCGCCATTGTTACCTGTCTTACCTGTCTTACCTCCTCTTCTCTAGCTCGCCTTCTAAGGGCGTTAAGTCGGCGAGCTGTAGCTTCGATTTCAGGATCAAAATGTTCAAGAGATCGGGACCTCCTGGTCATTCAACAAAGAAACCAAAGCAAGTGTAAGATCTGGGGAGGGGGCAAACAAGAAAAGCAAAATAGTCAACAAAAACCAACAAATCGATTGTCCGGCGCTTCCCCGGCAACGACGCCAAAAACTTGATGTGCAAATTTTATTTAACCGCAAGCGCACGGTGTACGTGTAGTCGCGGGTCGAACACAAGGAAGCTTGGGACAATGGACTTTACGATTTAGGTTGATTAGATTGCTAAAGGAATAAAAATAGTGATTGGTTTTGAACTAACAACTAAGAATGCAGTAATAAAGATGTGGTTTAACTATATGATGATGAGATCTAGGGTGTCGGGCATCCCCTAAAGTCTTGCATGAACCGATTCTCATTAGTGTCTATGAAGTGTAGGATTAATTGTGTGATTAAACTCGATTTTGTTAATCTCAAACTCTCGCTCTGTTGATTAACTATTAGATTTAGACCCTATTAATTCAATTCTCACGCGCTAACTTTGTTGAACGAATTAATAAGAATTTAACTAAAATTTACCCTAAAGCAAAGGCGATCCCAATCTCACACGCTAGTTCTATTGAATGGTTCGACAAAGCATATTTAATTTAGGGTTAATTAGCACAATTTAATCACTTTAATCCATAGTTTCATAGACACATCCAAGAATCAATTCATACTTAACTAATAGGTTCAAACCCTAACCCTAGAAGATGGATCTACTCACTAGTCATGATAAATGCAATGGATATCAATTCAAATTTAATACTAAACATGAATGACAATGAATAAGGTGATGAAATGGAATGAGCAATAATGAACTATTTAATAACAATAACAATAAATACCAACACAATAATGGAGAAAGACAAACTAAACTCTTTATTAGAGAAAGATTAAAACTAAGATTCAATGTTCAACAATAAAACTTAAACTAATAAAATGGATTAAAACTAAGAATTAAGACTAAAGAAAACTTACAACTTGAAGGATGATTGAGTCTCAAAAGCAATATTGAAGAACAATAATTAAAATCTAAAACTAAGAGTAATTGAAAAGCTAAATTGATGGAAGAACTAAGCAAAAACTAAGTAAAATTGAAGGGAGGAAGAAGAGCCTGCTCAGCAGGATTAAAGAGCTTATTTATACTAATTAGGGTAATTAACCCTAGGCCCAAAGAAAGCCCGGAGGAAAAACACGCCAAAAACCTCAATTAAACATTCGCCGAGTCGGCTGAGCAAAAGAACATCCCACAGCCGAGTCGTCCTGAGCTTCTGGAAAAAATTAGCATTTTGTCAGACTACTTTCGCCGAGTCGGCGACCTTAAAACACTACTACAAATCATCACTTGTGCCACTAATTATGCCACGGGAATTCAAAATCTGTGGCAAATTTTGATCTTGCCACGGGAAAAATAGATTTCAAGACAATATCACAATCATACCAAAAATTTTTGCCACGGGTAGATATATACCGTGGCTAAGATACACTTGTGCCACAAATTTTGCCACGAGTAAATATATACCGTGGCTAAGATACACTTGTGCCACAAATTTTGCCACAGGTAAATATATACCATGGCAAACAAACACTTGTGCCACGGGTAAATTAATATTGTGGCAAACAAGAACTTGCGCCACAAATCTTGCTACGGGAACTTTATTGTGGCAAACAAAAACTTGTACCAACAATTATGTCATAAGGAAATATTTATCATGGCAAAAAATTTGTGCCGCCAATTATTTCTCTGGTAAATATTTCTCATGGCAAATAAAGACTTATAGGTTACGGGTAGCAATTGTGTGATTGTATTATAAATTATGATACCTGAATTTGACTTTACCGCAAGTTTTGATTTTGCCACGGAAATAGTATATTTAAGAGAAACTTAAAAAAATAAAAAAAAATTATCAATTATGTAAATTAAAAATCTTTATCCAACTTAATTAGTTCTATATTTATTAGAAAATAAGTCATTATTTTCCCTTATTTTTCAATTTAATATAAGAAAAAATTCTTTAAACAATGATTTAATTTAATATTTTTTAACTAAAAACATTTAAAATTATTTTTGAAAAGCTTTTTTCACTTACCATATACTCAAACTAGAATATAAAAATAATTTAAAGTAAGATTAAAGTATTTTCAACAAAAGAGAGAAAGGTTGTTTCTAACCTATTCCAAGACTTTTTCAATTTTTTATTTAATGAAAATCAGATCGTATCATCCTCTTAAATTCAAGAACACATGAAAAATGTTTTTTCTTTCTCTAATGTGCTACAATACAAAAAACTGGAGCAATTTCGACTGAAAGTATTAGACTAAATCAAAACAATCGGAAATTTCTGACTAATTTTCCGACTGACAAGCGTTAGTCGGAATTTCCGACTAACTTGCTATTAAATCAATATATGGTCGGAATTTAAAATTGGAAAAAAAAAGAATATACGACTAATAATAATATAGTAATATACTAATAACTAATAAGTGTTAGCAATATATATTAATACGAGTAATATTATTCTAATATAGGATTAATTTTGTTACATTTGTGAAAATTAGTTGAACAAATTATTTTTAAGTAATTTTGCAACTAATTTTGTTCAACTAATTATAAGTTTTTTAACTTATTATTAATAATTTTGTTCAACTAGTTAATAATAATAATAATAATAATAATAATAATAATAATAATAATAATAATAATAATAATAATAATAATAATAATAATAATAATAATAATAATAATACACTAAGTGGTCGGAGTGTTAGGTTATAAGTATACAAACATTACTTAGATTATCAGTAAATAACTGATGGTCTAGTGGTTGGGGTGTTGGTATATCAATCTGAAGGTCTTGGGTTCAAATCCTACCCAAGGCATTTGTGTAGAAGGAATGTTATAGATTGTCAACATTAAATGATTTTTTTATGTGTTTTGATAAATAAGATTGCCACGGGTATGCTTGTGGCAAAAGAATATAATTAGCCACGGGATCTACCGTGGCAAGAAAAAAAGTTTCAGCCACAACCATAATTTTCCCGTGGCAACAATCTAGCCACGATCACTTGTGCCACGGTAGTCTCAAACTCAAATTCCCGTGGCTGAACATCATAGCCATGGGAAATTCTTACTTGTGCCACGACTGCTACTGTGGCACAAGTGATGATTTGTAGTAGTGAAATTTTACCCACAACCGAGTCGGCTGTGTCGTCTGTGAGCTACTGGATTCTGCATCGAATACCGCCGAGTCGGCGATTCACTTTGTGCTCTCGTCGCCGAGTCGGCGAATGCCCTCTGGAACAATTGGACATTCTGCCTTGCTTAGCCGAGTCATCGAGGCTTTTTGTGATACCTCAGCCGACTCGGCTTTTTGCCTCTAGACTTGGTTCTTTCTTTAGCTTGTTTCTTTGGTCGTGACTTGGTTCGATTGATAGCTTGACTCGATCTTTCAACCCTGTAGACACGATTAGCACCGAAATCCCATAAAAACAACTCAAAACTTCAAAATAACCCATCTTCCCAAACTTTGACCATGAGATACCGAAATATAGTGAAACCGAACGAAATAACCCCGAATCGCCTTCAAAACACCGCAAAGGAGCATAAAAATACAAACGATTAGTGCAAATAATTGCACTTATATATCATGAATAGACCAATTACGGTCTATCTAATGTGCTGTTACACACATATAAGGTTCTAAATGTGGGGGAGCTGACCAAATATCGGTCGTTAAGCCAACTCTACCGTTAAAAGTTTTGAACATTTGTACTAACTCATATCTTTTTGATTCATATAATTTTATGGTTCGTCTTTTAAGGGTATTCCTAGGGATTGCTCTAAATTGCGGTTGTAAACATTTCCTATTGAAATATTCTAATCTATGACTTTCACCGTGTATAAAGGGCAATTCATCACCAATAACATATTTAGAAAACTCATCGATCATTTCATTACGATCATATCTAAAAGGCATACCTCCGGGTCCGCCGGGGAAGTCCGTTGCCCATTGGTGTTGTCCGCTTCCGCTTGTTGTCCCGCTGTCGCTTACTGCATGTGTTTCTTTTGTGATTCCATGTTTTTTTGCCAAATGTTTGTTGAAAGATCCCGTACCACCACCTAACACGTATTCACAAAACACAATAAATGAATATTCAATACATTCTAATATTTAATATCATTTATAAAAAGTTAAAAAGTATTTACCTTTGGTGAAATTGTAAGAAACTGAGGGCTTTACTCCTTGGCTTTCACAAATTTCACAAGTACATAAGAACACATCCGGGTTGTCGGTTGGTTCTTTTGTAAAATACGACCAAACATGTGAAACAGCTCTACCACTAGGAGGTGGCATTCCCGGAAAAGGTTGTCTTACTGGTTCATTTTCATCTAAATATAAATATAAAAACATTATTAAAATAAATAATAATTTAAAATTCAATCAATTTGAAGAATAAAATTAGAAAACTAACCGATACTTTGAAAATTGACTCGTTTACCACGAGCTTGTCTTTGTTGTTGTTGTGCTTCTTCAAGTGATCTTGTTGATGATTGTCGAGATCTAAGTATCCCGATAGGGGTCGTTGGTTCTTCTTCCTCTTGTTGTGGACTTTGTGGTGTTTCTTCTTCTTGTGTCTCTTCTTCATCTTCAATTTCTATTTCTTTTTCAACATATTACGCATACTCATGTAATTCTCGGTCGTAAGGCTCGTACCCTTCTGGATAAGTCGGTTCGTAATTACTAACCGAAGGTGTTGTTGATATTGATGGAATTGAAATTGCCTTTCTTTTGGAGCTAGAAGAAGAACCCCCCAAAGATTTTGCCACTTTAGTGACTTTTTAGTGGCTTTTTTCAAGAATGAAGACATGATTATATTTAAGAAATAATTAAGAACTAATTAAGAACTAATTAGATGACTAATTAAGAACTAATTAAGAAATAATTAAGAAATAATTAGAAGACTAATTATGTAATTAAGAGAATATTTGCGTAATTAAGTAATTAAGTAGAGAGAGTAAGTAGAGAGAGAAGGAGAAGAGATGAGTTGTGAATTGGAATGGTTGAAAGAGGATTTCTAACGGCTAGTTGGACCCAAAAAAACGGCTAGTTTGACCGGTTCTTTGGAACCGTTGGGCCGTTGGAACCGTGCGGTTCCGGGTCCGGTTCCGGTTCTGCGGTTCTAACCGGTTCCATTGAACCGTTGGGCCGGGTGAACCGGTCCGCGGTTCTTTGGTCCGGTTTTTCGTTTTTTCCGGCGTTTCCACGGATCCGGCAAATTTTTTCCGGCGGGTTCACGGTTTCACGGTTCGATTCCGGTTCGGAACCTGTCGCAAAATTCCGGTTCCGGTTCCGGTTTCAAGCGGTTCGGCACCGGTTCGGTTCCGGGCCAACCCGGACCATGGCCATCACTACTCACACCTCCACTCTAGAAAACTATAAAGGATTTTCCATTGTTATTACAATATTACATCTGGTTTTGATGTTTCCTTAGTTTTTATCTTATTTAATCATAGATTATTTTTTCTTGATCTGGATAAGCATTATTTTAAAGGTTGATTTATTTTTTCTTGATCTGGAGATAAACATTACTTTTATTTGCATGTTTGTTTTGATTTCTTAATAATTGATTTATCTATAAATCTGATATTGTTTTATTTTACCATCCTTGATTTATTTTTTTCTAATCTGGATATAATCATTGATTTATTTTGTTCTATTTTTTTATATGCATTTTGATATTCCTCTGTTTATAATCAATACTACATGTGATTTTTGATGTTTCTTGTAAATGATTTTTTTTTTATCATGTAATAATTGTTGGTTATTTTTTCATTGATTTATTTATTTATGATGTTTCTTGTTTTCTATTCTTAATGATTCGAATATGAGGCTGAAAATGTTGATAGTACTGATGATTCTGAGATGGAGGATACAGTTACTGGTGACAAACAGGTAATCTATACTTGATTTGCAGATTTTTCTCTTTCATCTAAAATAGTCTGTGTTTCATAAAATATGTGATGGTTTCTTTATCATGAATTATTGATAGTGCTTAAGAACTTCTACGGGTTCTCAGTACATGCCTCAAGAGTTTTAATATCTTTGATTGTCATGTTGATTTAATTTTACTTGATTTAGATTAAGCATTGGTTTTATCTACATGTTTTTTTGTGATTTTTAGTTATTGATTTATTATATAAATCTAATCTTATATTGTTTTATTATGGGTCTATTGGAGCTTTTCATATCATTTATCTCATGTATTTTACTTGCATCCTTCATTGGTTATATCTTTGTTATTGAGGTTGACATCAATACGTATGACTGACTGACCATAGAGATAATAGTGTAAAAATATATAGCTAACATAATTGATTAACATAATTTTTGGGTTTGAAAATTTATGTGCAGGATTTGTTATTGTTTTATTTCCCTCTCTTATTTAATAGAGGCTTATTTTAAAGAACCGAATGAACCATATGGAAACAAAGAAAATAATGTTTGTGGATCATTTTGTTTTGCTGACAGTTGATTTTTTTATTTCTTGCTTTTATTCTTTTGATTTATTATATATAAATCTGATTTTATATTGTTATTATGGGTCTATTGGAGCTGCTATTAAATTGGATAGGAAAGATGATGATAATGCTATTCTTTGTGCTTGTGGATTACATCATGTTAAAAAATCCGAGGCTTCTCGTTGTGTTATGGTGATATGTTCATTGGATACTTGAACTTATATATTATACGGTATGCTTTAAATCTCTTTTTACTTTTATTTTTGAATTATTTTATTTATTATTTTAATTAATACGAAATAATGTTTGCAATTTAATAATGAAAAAAATTTGTTTTGCAATGAATTTTTAAGCTATATTGAAGTGAATTTAGACCAATGTGCCCTACTTATTATTCATCTAAAACTACCTATTTTTCTTTTTTATATTTCATCAAATATTATTTAAAAAATCTTTAAATTTAACCCCATCGAAAAATAAACTAAATAAAAAGGACTACATCAAAAGTTGTTGTTGTCTATGCATCAAATCAATATTTAGTTAATAATAAGTACATATAATTAAGAGTGTAGTCAGTTCAAATGATTTAGATTTTACTGATTTAAATATTAAATCATTTTAATCCATTAACTTATTTGACCTTAATATACTCATGTATTTTTTATTTGCAGATCATGTGTTGATAACTTTATGGATGGATCGATTATAAACTTCTGTATTAGTTTTTAATTTATATTTCCTTCAGTAATTTTATCAATTTAATATTTTTTTCCATCTCACATTACATCGTGCGCACGAATCGCTAAGGTATGTCTTTCTACTTCCACATTATTATGGTCTATCATTTAAATTCATGCTTGGCAATACATGCTTATTTAAAATTAATGCTTGAATTTAAAAAAAACATTCAAGTCTATAAAACAATACAAATAAATATACATGATAAGTTTGTTTTATGTAAATACTGAACATACCTCTTTAGTTGTTTAAGCGCAAATTGACCCAACTGATTTGGATGATTTGTTTGGTCGATGAGCCTTTTACTTTATCTGTGTAGGAGTGATAATAGATTAATTACTTTTTAATATAATGTATTAATTAAAGTTTGCACAGTAAATTATCCAAGACAATTAAAGAAAAAAAATGGTATATAATTGCACAATACCTTAGCTGAAGCAGCTGATTTTGGTGTAAATGATTGATGACTCCTTTATGTGTTTATAAAATATTAGTTCATATACAGTGAGACTATGATTTAACACAAGCAACACACACATAAAATAACATTATTGCTAAAATATCCTTTTTATATATAATAACACAAATATATATGATGATTTATTAACTAAATTATAAATATCTTTTTTAATCCAAATTGGGAACATAATCTTAATATTACCATTAATTTGTTTGACCGAATCAATAAAAATCAAATAAATTATTGTTAATATCTGTTGGAAATAAATTTAGTAATTATGATTATATTTTAGATTTCGGAAATATATAAGTATTTTTATAAAGACATTACTATATTTATGTTTGTACCTCAGAACAAATATCTTTTTTTATTCCAAACAGGGAACATAATCTTAATATTACCATTAATATAATTGACTGAATCAATAAAAATCAATTAAAGAAAAGTTTATATATGTTGGATTTTAATTTTGGTAAATGATAAATATAACTATATTTATTTATGCTTATGTTGGATTTCAATTAAACGTACTAATGAAATAATTCAAAAATAATAAATAAAATAATTGTGATTTCAATTAAACGTACTAATTGAAATCCAACATAAGTACGTTTAATTGAAAAAATATAGTTTCTTTCAAAAAAAAAAAATTAAAAAAATATAGTAATGTCTTTATCATTTACCAAAGTTACCATTAATATAATCCTTTTTATGCCAAATAAAGAACATAAGCATAAAGTGCTATTTATTTGTTTGATTGAATTAGTACGTTTTTTTTTTTAACATTTCAGACTATACATTTTAACATTTTATTATTTTCAGCAATTAGTATAAAATGGCTAAATATAACTATAGATTTATATGTTGCTCTAAACTAAAACCACTGTCTCATCTCAATGACAATAAAAGTGATAACACCCTATGCTAATATGATTGTATGATATATTCTTAACTCAGAAAATAAAATAAAGCAAATTATGTATATAAATATATGTCTTTATATATATATAATCTGCATTAAAATATTAAACTTTTAAGAATTGGCAAAATTGAACTTCTATCGTTTTATACTTTATTTTAAGTTGATACTTTATTAAATATTAAACCTTAATAAAAATAACCCAAAAACAACCAATGATTTCTAATATCTCTTACATACGATACATTATTTTTTTCCAAATATCACAATTAGAACCTAAATTCAAAATCCAACTAAATAAAGTCCTTTTGTTACTCCAACTATTTCTCTTTCTTGATTGCTTTTGTAGTTGAATGTTCACCTTCTCCACTTGATGATATGAATTCATAATTCCTTTTTGACGGTGTAATTGATGAGCTATCATCCATTACCGACTCAGATTCCTATAATACCAATCCGAAATATTGTTATATTAATTACAATTGGTTTAGTATTAATTCAATTAAATATTTACCTTCTCAGAAAAAGTAAATTCAGAGGTTGTATGTTCGAATCCAGCAATATCTGCAGTCTAAATTAAGTTGTTTAGAAAAAACTAAGCAAAATTGAAATGAATATTTAATAAAAAATAATAAGTTTGATTTTATTAATACCTTACTACTATCACCAATGGTATATTCGTACTTATCACCAATTGCATCAACCAACATCTGTAATGATACATCTTTAAAATAATGTGCATTTCTTAATTTATTCTATGTTACACATAAGTTCAAAAATATACCTTCTGTTTTTGATTGAATCTTTCAATCATATCTTTATCATCTGTCATTTTGTACACGGTATATGAACGAACTCCTCTATCAATGTTGAATTTTTTGTTGATCCGGATAAGAAATATATATGTTTTTTTAATGAAGTAGGATAGTTCATCAGGATATGATATAAGATCTCCAATCTAAGATAAATAAAAAAGTATATAGTTAATATCATAATTGTTTTCATGAATGTAAGAACTAATTCTAAACAAATTTACAGTTTACCTGTTCTTGTTTATCCCTAATTTCCTTTGTTGTGATAGTAATCTCTTTTCTCACTAAATTATCAAAGAGTACGAACGTGGATCGATCGGATTCATCAGCAACTTTGAGAACTAATTTGTACCTATGTTATTAAAAAACTATCAATTTCTAAGCAATATACTATAAATACTGTTTATTTAAATTGCAATATACTATCATTTCTTGTAAATATATAATCTAAATTTGCAAGGAAAATATTGTTAAATAATTACCTTGGATAAGCAACTGTTATAGATGTTTTACATGATAGACACATGATATTACCTAAGTTATCTTTTGTGACTCCATCTAAACATTTATGACATGATTTGTAGAACCATTCATGTGCTGGGTCAATTGCTTTTATGGTTGCCAGCACTACATATGTCCCTTCCTACATGTAATATTTAAAATTAAAACCCAAAAGAATAATTTAAAACCCAAAAGAATAAATAATCAATTATATACCTCTTTGATAAAAGGCAAGTCTCTCACATTAACAACATTAGGATTTTCAAGGAAAATGTGTTCTAGAGATTGTGACTCATCTTTTAGAGCTTCAGTTAATTGTATAGAACAATCTCCTTTGATAGTTGTAAACCTATGAAATAAGCGATTTTGATGTCAAAAATTCTGTCATATTGAAAATTTTAAAATTCAGTTTTGTTCACAAAAAAAATATTTCTATATTTTTACCTCTCTATGAATTCCTTTACTTCAGGGAAATCGGGGTTAATAAATAACCTTGATGCAAACATTGTGTTGCTTAATGTAATATGTCCTTGCCAAACCTTTACTTTAGCGAATTGTATAACTATGATAATAACATCATTTGTTTTATGATTGGAAATAAAGTTATACATTTGTTCAGCATATCCCTCCCACAGTTTATATGTCATATGATTGTCCCTGTAAAAATCATTAATAATTAGACAATTTATTTCAATTAATACAATACATAAGATGTTAAAACTTACTCTTCATCACACAAGTCAAGTGTTAGTGTTTTTTTGTAAGAATGCATATCAACATCGCTGAATCCAACTACTTGGCCAATCACATCTGTTGCATTGATAAAATATTATTAGAATTAGGCATAACTATTACCATTTTGTTTCGCATTGATAAAATATTATTAGAATTAGGCATAACTATTACCATTTTGTTTATAGAATTTTTATAATTAATTCATAAATTTTCAACTTACCACAAAGAAGTGTTAAATCATAAGATGGTGACTTCAACTTGTCAAAACCAACAAAGTTAAAGCATGATGTAGGAAAATCAATATCTTCGATAACCGTGACTGTTGTTGTTGCATGAAAGAAAATCTTGTAATTGTGATTGGTAACTTTGTAATCTGTATCATTTTTGTATATCGAAAATCGTTGTATGAAATACAGCCCTCCCTCTTTTACTTTTGGAGCATGTTTGTCATAATTGTAAATTATAGTTGCTTTGATAGTAGTATTCTGGAAAAGTACAATAATTGTTTTTAGATTATTTATTCTTATAATACTAATCCATAAGAAAGAATTCAATGGTATATATTGTATTTATTAAAATAAAAACCATAAAAAACGTACCTCTTCATCCATTGATATCATATGTAGACATCTTTTTTTGAAATCTGTTTCATTTTCTTTCCACAAGTAAATCAGTCTAACTTTGTTCTTCCAAAAACCAGTGTCTTCGTCTATTTCCTTTAGCAGATGATACTTACTTTGTGCCATGGCCTTTTTTGTTCACTGGAGGATTGGAAAATAACGAAGGGTAAAAATGCGTGTTCCAGTATAGTCATTGTCAAACTTATATAATTGAATGAATTTAAAATGTTTCCATTTTACATTAATGGTCAGTTTCGAAAAGAAAATTCATAATTGTAATTTTGCTGACTATTGGCTGATTATAATAATGTAGATTTCCATTTTGGATGAATGGTCAAGATCTCAAGTATTCTCAATTCCTTATTCTGCCTCCAAAATAAGTGATTAATTTAAAATTTAAAATGTTAAATTTGGGTACATAGTTAATTCTGGAAATTGTAATTTTGAATACATAGTTAATTCTGGAAATTGTTAATTATTAAAATTGACCAATTAATAAAATTGACCAGCAGTTGAATAATGGTCAAGATCTCAATTATTCTCAAGTATTGTCAATTCCTTATTCTGCCTCCAAAATAAGTGATGAATTTAAAATTTAAAATGTTAAATTTTGGTACATAGTTAATTCTGGAAATTGTAATTTTGGATACATAGTTATTTCTGGAAATTGACTAATTAATAAAATTGACTAATTAATAAAATTGACCAAGATTATTCTCAATCTCTATGCTGTATTCGTATGATGAAAGATGCTGTTGACCAAAGATGCTGTTGACTAATTAATATAGAAAAAACTGAAATTGACCATAAATGTAAAGTGTCAAGAGGTGTTGGGCGGGAAGAGTTTTGCTGTGGTAGTGCCACGTGGAAGATGCTCATGTTGCTTTAGAAGGTAGTATGATATGATGAGGAAAAAAAGTTTTCTCACTACTCTCTCATACTTTATATTTTATCCCACCTTATTTTCTTTATCTACCCTAAAATTTTATTAAGAAAAAAAAAGTAATTCATAAAATATTATGAAGACATTGTATTAAGACCAAAAAAAAAATTAAAAATAAAACGATCAAACACATTAAACAACTTGAATGCTAATTTTATGATATACTAGAGAGAAGAGAATTTTTTATGTATGTCAAAATAATAGTAAAATGGGTATCTATTTATAGAGAATTCTTTTTATGAATGTTGGTATATTTTAATTTTCTTTAAATGTCTTTAAAAATCAGAAATTATGTGTAAAAAATGAAAAATGGATTGTATTTATTTATATTGGTTTAGTAAGGAAGATTAAGCTCGAGAGGGTCAATGCCTTTAATTCCTTGCCGGTTATACAGTAAGATCTTTGATGACCGAAAGCCTGAAAATATCAACACAAGGGTTAGAAAGGCCCGAAGGGTGTTCCTCCGGAGACTTTCTCCAACGCCCAAGTTAGTATCAAGAAAATGATGAGTTTTCTAACCAGTTCTTCAAGATGTACAGTGGCGATCAGGTGGATTATGGCTTAGGACTTGTTTTGACATGAGGTCTTTTGTATAATAATATGAAAAATGGAGTGTATTTATTTATATTGGTGGTGAAGCCCACCATGAGGAAACCAAAAGAATTCCCTCCCATTGAGTTTTTTTTTTTATAACATTTGAGGATTTTTTTTGTCAACATTCACTAATGGTATGCTTTTTGCTAAAAAAATTCTCATCCAAAGAGAAAAATACCAATGTGATTGCTCTTAAAGAAATACTCCTCCAATTCATAGAAAAGAAGACATTTAATTTTTAACATTATTTACTTATTACTCTTAATTTGTATTTTATTCTTGACCTATAAATTAAAACATAGTCAACTGATCTTTTTTTTAATTCGTCTAATTGCAAAGATTATTTATATCAATTTTTATAATATTTCATTATGTATAACGAAAGATATTAAGCATTGAATAAATAGTGTGAAAAAGTAAATGTCCCTAGAGTATTGTGGTTTGGCCCATGAAATACGGACCAAAATCATTTGTGTTTGGAGTAATTATTTGGAAAACGTTTATGTTCTGTTAAACTGAACTAATACACATTTGGAAAGACCTACATTGGTGAAGTTTTGTTTGATAAGATGGAAGATCTATGTTAACAAGTTTTGGTGAATTAACGTTTTAATATACATTGTGGTATCCTTGAAAGAAAAATGGTTGAAATCACTTTTAAAGGCTCACGATTTGCATATTGACACAGAAGGAATTAGCATTTTCACCTCACATAAAAATTTAGAATTTTTTGAGTACATATTCGTCGTTTCAAAAAACGCTTGATTTGGAGTCCGTATGAATGAGATATACCCATTTGGAACGTAAAATAACTTGCAAATTACTATAATTTTTTTTCCAATCGGCTCCAATCTTCTCATTTGGTCCAATTTTATTCTTTATCAAAAGTCCTACAAAATATTAATAAAATTATATAGGTGTAGATATTAACTCAACAATTAAATATACACTAAATATTATATATTATTTAAATAAACGTAGTAAAATCATACATAAAGAGGAATAAAAATAATACTCCCTCCTATTCACCTTAAGTGTCTCATTTCTTTATTTGGTCAAGTCACCCTAAATGTTTCATTTCTATTTTGGGTATGTTAAATTTACCAATTTATCCCTACTAAACTTAACTTTTTTACACCTTTATACCTACTAATCCCACTTTACACTTATAAAAATTCAAGAACTCTACATTTTTCTCTTACACATGTGGTAGGAGTATAAGTTTTAGCACTTAACACCAAAGTCCATGAGTATACTCCTGTGCCAGCAAAGGGCGAACCTCTAGTTACATCACGATTGGCGGATTCACGGTTCGGAGTTTCTTGGGGCACCAAAGAATAGACGAAATTTCGACAAAGTTTCATTTGTAAAATTAACAATAAAAATATTTTTTATTTCAACAAAATGACTTGTAGATTCACAATAACACCATGACAAAGCCAAAGTAGTACTATAAAAGATAATAATCGTACTACAATGGTTTAAAATTACAATGAAATCATAATTCAACATAATAAATTGTAAAATTTGTTCTTAAATAGAAATAAAACATGTTCTTTAATGGTGACAAAATATAATTATCTGGTACAAATTAAGTAATATCCAAAAACAACCAGATTTTAGAAGAATGTAAGGGAAAAAAGAATAATGAGAGAAGTCTTACAGTCTGCAAGGACATTAGGAGCACCAACAATAACTTATATATTGCAGTGAAGTCCCAAAAGCTTAGAATTTTAAAAAATAAAACATCAAGATTCAAGATTAAGATTAAAGATTAGTACATAATACCTTAAAAAATAAAATTTTTGATTTTTTAGGATTTTGTTAAGGAAACAGGTGAGGGAAGAGAACGTAAAGCAGCAACAGCTAGTGACTGAGCGAGTCAACATGCGACAGAAGTACATCAGGCGATGGTAGGTGCCTGGCCGGAGGTAGAGGTAGTTGTAGGCGACTGTTTTCTTTTAGTTATTTAGTTCTTTTAACTTTTTAGAGATAGATCAATGAATGAGGGTTTTGATTTTCTAATTTCTGAGACGATGAAAGCGCGTTTCTCAACCCATGAATAGATCCGTCTCTGCAACCATACTAGCATCTTTGTCATGAAGCCAATTAAACAGTAGGATAATTGCAGCCCTAAGATCTTTCCTTATATCTGAAGAAAACCTCATCGGTGCCTCCTTACGAACTGAGATGTTAACTTTGCAGCAAGTATCCACGAACATGTCCCGAACCAAGTTGTGTTGAAACTTCACCGATCTCACAAGAGCAATGAACATCATGATCCCCCTCATTTATCCATGTTGGGATTGTTACAGCTTGGGCATAAACTTCCTTCTATGAACAACAAGATGGTGAGCAAGTAACACAACAAATTTATATTGACGATGATTCATCTTTTGTCCCAAGCCATCAATAGAGATTGTAAAAGGAATAATCTTGGGCATACGGCTCCTGAGTGAAGCTAAGGATGGCAACTTATCATGGGGTGAACATGTAACCAAATGCAAGACTTTTTATCAACAACACTAAAATATTAAAATAATCCAATGCTAGCTTTTTCATCATATGGGGGACATTGAGTTTATCATTGAGAGAAAAAGTTTTGGAGCCACAGCAAACACGAAAAAGACTTAGAGCTTGTTCAAAGGTCGAACCCAGAGGAGGAGAATCACTATTCACCAAAATATTATCTTGGAGCGAGTTGGTTTGAAGACAAGAGGAAAGGAAAGCGTAGTTGATAACATCACCTACAGCATAGATCCCAAGGCCATCCATCTTGATGGGAGAATAGCTAACCTCCACTGCCAATCTCCAAAACCAGGTCCAGAAGTCATAAACATCTTCTCTAAAGAGGAGTGCAAGGGAAGATAAAATTGAACCTATGCGTCCCCAAATGTATCCGGAGGGCAGGTTCTCATTACGTAGAATAGACGCCCAACTCCAGCACAATTGTGAAGAAAGAGAAGCTCACATTGTGGATCATGAAGTTTGCTAACAGCTGCCATGAGAGCAATGGATTTAAAAGCCCTCTTTTAAATTATTATTATTATTATTATTTTTTTTTTTTTGGCAAAGTAAATATATAAAATGCCAGAAAAGATAGCCGAAGCTTACAGAGGTTCAACAGACTGAAACGACGAGCCCTGCTGAGTATCTGAGGGACATGTCCCTCTTCATTCGCTCGAGGGACTCGACATTTCCAAAAAAGGAGATATTCTCCTGGCCTATACAATGAATATAAGATTCAACGACTTTACACAATACAATTAGCCATTAGCTATGCAAACATCAGAATTAGCCAAAAACATCAAGAGGCTCTCAAAAACAATCAAAAGCAGGTGGTCATAGACACACAGCATCAGTGCACGTCAGGTTACCAGCCTTCCATACAGCAGCACAAACGTTTGTCGTGCAGCTCATATCAACCAGAATAAGCTACCACCCCAGCTGGGCTCAGCCTCAAACCAATCTGCAAAAGATGAGGGCCGTGAGCCCTGTTCCCCCCAGCTTGTATTCATACCCAGTGTAAAGAACCAAAACCTGTTCCATACCCTTGTGCCAAGACTGTATAGAACTTCGTATTATACATCACCGTAGAAGCATACTGTCTGTCTTACAGCAGCAACACATTCCAACCTTGATTAGCCCAAAAAAAAGAAGCAGATGAGGGATTATGACTCCTACTCAACTTCTTACTCAAACCAGCAGTAAGTTAGCTTGGCCAAAACAGAACATAACTATCACAATACCATCATGACAGTGACTATTCCTCCATTGCATACGATCACAAATTCACACTCAAACACTAAATGGGCAGCAGCCTATTGCTGTTAACAGCATACCATGACTAACAAATCCCCTAAATGGTGTTCACTGGTGAAGAGACCCTCACCGCCCAAAAAAACCATCACACACTCCAGACAGCCCAAAAAACCATCCTCTAGTACCTCGATCATGAACGATTTATTAACATCAAACCAAAGGGAGTGGGGGAAAATTCGACAGACAGTTGAACAAACCTTCACCACCCAAGCAAGCCTTCATAAGGCATTAATCTAGTAAATGTAAAGTCGACCAAGAATGGTCAGACTAACAGGGGGCAGGCATAGCAGTGCTAGCCTCAGATACCAAACTGCACATCTGCAGTTCATGAATACGAGTCTTTAGAATACAAACTAGGGGACCATGAAAGGAACTCAAACCTTGAACCGAGGGTGTAGGGAACGAACACCAGCACTCAGCTTGAATTCTTGATTCCACAGCCCAACCTTCAAACATTCGAAGATTTCTGAACACACCCGATTTCCCTAATTCAATTTAGGGTTTTCAAAATCTCAAATAAGGTTTGAGAATCTCGAATTCTGAAATTGGGGTGATTCCAGATTCACCGACAAGACCATCCTTCAATTATGCAACCAAACTTTTAGGGATTACCTGATTCAACCTCGAGAAGATGAATCTTAATCGATTAGGGCTTTTACCCACACAACGAACAGAGACGAACTCAGCTTCAATTGCGAAAACATCCCCACGAGGCTTAGGGATCTTCGCAAGTCCAGATCTGGAATTAGGGTTTAACCCTTTCAGTGCTGGAGTTTCACTCGACAGAAGGCGAATCCCCATTGTTAGATGCCCACTAATTATATTCTGACCAAAGACTAAAATCCCTAAATCAATTCAGGGTAAATCGATTTAGGGTTTCTTCAACCCAATAAACTTGAGGTTTATGATCTCAATAGACACGCCTGAGAAGGAGTATTCGCCATTGATAGTAGCAAAACCCTCAAAATTAGTCATATACTTTGGATTTTGGTAGTTTTTAGAGTACGAAACTCAGCAAAACTTCAGATCGACGATGGCTTGGGAACCCACAACCCCAATTCCTCGCCTTTAGTCTTCATAAGGAAGAAGAAGCACTTCCTGCTGGCCCTTCTCTCGGTGGCCGGCCCCGCCTTCTGCGCACCATGGCTAGGCGTTGGAATCGCCAACAGAGCGCGGGTCGTAGAGAGAGAAAGAAGAGAGCTGGAGGCTCATTATTATTATTATTATTATTATTATTATTATTATTATTATTATTATTATTATTATTATTATTATTATTATTATTATTATTTTGGCAAGTTAAATATTATAAAAGCCAGAAAAGATAGCCGAAGCTTACATAACGTTCAATCATACTGAAATGACGATCCCAGCGGAGCATCAGAGGGACACACCCCTCGTCATTCGCAAGCGGGCTCGACATTTCCAAAAAAAGGAGACAAGCTCCTGACCTATACAATGCTATGTATCCCAAAAGGACATTACATTACAAACTAGACAAAAGTCTATGCAAAAATCAAAACAAGCCATGAGGCTTCTAAAATCTAAGCATCGTAGGCCTTCAGACTAACGCATCAGAGTGCTTCCAGTATTCATAAGCAGTAGTAGGATCAGCAGTAGGCTCAACCATGAGGACTCAGTGTTGTCCTGTGCATAACAACTCACAATCCTGCATAAAACCTTTTATCAACACAGCAAAATACCAAGCCTATATTCCTGTTCAGCAAGAATCTAGGATATTCTAGCAAGCTTTGGCATCAGCCCCTAACATCACAATGGTTGCCACAAACCAGCTAAATTCTAGCCATATCCACATAACTGTTATGGAAAGAGGTTACCATAGACAGCAACACCCTAGTGGTTGCCATAACCAGCTAGGATCAACCTTACAAACCAGCTTACACAGCGTGTTGCCCTGTCCTACATACCTTCTGACAAGGGGCAGCAGCTGCTATGCACATACATACAGCAGCGCCAACAGCAGCACCCAAGCACAAGCAGCACATACCAGATGTTGTGTACATATATCAGCACATATAGGCAGCAGCACACGTATCAGCTAACATCCAAGCAGCCATGATGCTAATCATTTGAAACCTCCCACAAAACAATACTTGCATTAGTGCAGCTACTAGTCCAAGTATACCAACCAAAAGGTAGCATAGGTGCCATCACAACAGCCTATCAAACCCTATTATTATTATTATTATTATTATTTTTTTTGGCAAAGTAAATTTTATAAAATGCCAGGAAAAATGGCCGAAGCCTACAAAAGCAGTTCAAGAGACTAGGATGACCCTCTCCGCCTTAGCTCCAAGAGACAGGGCTCTTTTCATTCGCTAGGCAGGGAGCGACAACACCAAAAGGAGAGCGTAATAATTACATATCAGCAATACAAAGCGACAACCAAAGGCCACTAACAAAAGGCAACAGGCCAGGCCTAACCTAAGCAAAAACCAAAATAGTCCATAGCTTAGCATATATACAAACCAATACAATGTATTGAGCTTGAACTTAGTGGGCCAGTAACTTGAAATTGATACAAGTCCATCAACAAGCTACACAAGGCTTCTAAGAGCAGCCTCACTGCAGCTTCAGAAATATATCAAAAAAACCAGTACCAAACTACTAGTTCATGAGTAAACAAGCTACGAGTACCCAAGCAGCAGCTTGTCACCCTCGAGCAAGAGTTCGATTTAAATTTAATCATCATTGCAATGGAGCAGCAGGTATCCTCCGATAATGCCACCCAAAGCTGAACCGAGTTCACCAGCACACGTACCATTACGCAGCAGATGGCTAAGCACCAAGGGACTCCCAAAAACAACTACCATCATTATCTTCATGATTAGCATAAGGCATTGATGAAGGGGTATAGTTGCCAGCATCGAAGAATCAGTTAGGAAACCAACTAGGGGGGGGGGGGGGGGGGGGGAACCAATTGAACCCACTTCATACTACCACCACCTATAATACTACCACCACCACTTCATATTATTATTATTATTATTATTATTATTATTATTATTATTATTATTATTATTATTATTATTATTATTATTATTAATTAGTCATAGTACTATATAGTTAGTCATATTACAATATATTAGTTACATTAATCATATTAGTGTAATATTAATATATTTTTAATATATTATTAGTATTATTATTAGTGTAATTAATATTGTTAATGTATTATTATTGTAATATTAATAGACGTACTTGTGTAATATTAATATATTCGAATTAATACATTATTAGCATATTATTAGTTTTGTAGTCTATTAGTGTAGTGTAATATGTTAGAATATAGAAATAGAATAATTAGAGAATATGTAATTATGGTAGTTTATATTTCTGTAATCTCTTATTATAGGAAACCCTAGAGTGTAGCTTGTATATATCAACGGTGTTCTCACCAAAGTAATGACAGATTAATATATTCAAAACCCTAAACACTGTTTTATACCTTTAATCATGGTATCAGAGCAGCAATGATTCTGAATCGTTTTTGCTGTTTTTCATCATATACCGACCTTACCTTTAAACTTACCTTGAAAAAGACAGAAATGGAGAAATCCGAAACTATCATGTTCACAAAAATCACAAACACAAATTCCAGAAAACCAACAAACACAAACCACATAATTCCAGAAATGGAACCGGATCAAGACTATAACGAAGGAACCAGGCTGATGCAAATGGTCGTTGATGGACGAGATTGGCTCAATCATATCATCGCCAAATCGTCACCCAAAAATAACACAATGTACAACCAATGGATCCAGACTAAGTCGTTTTTTGATTCCTGGATTTTGGAAAGTGATAATCGAGTGAATCAAGAAATCGATTTCTTAATAAACAACAAGGATTCGAAAGAGAAGGATGAAAAACCGGTCAGATCTGACCAAAATCAGACCAGCAGAGACAGTAAAAGGTCTTCCATGGAGGAAGGAAGGCTTCAAGGAGTAGCTCTTAATGGAGTTGCGTGTGTTGATGATGGTGCAGGAAGAGAAGGAGAGAGAGAACCCTCTGAAAACGGCGCACAACAAGAAGAAGAAGGAGGTTTTTTAGGGTACCCTAAAAAACAAAATGAGCCGTGTGTTTTTAAAGAAGGGAAAGTGGGTCACGTGTCTAATTTTATGGGGTCCTTATTTCATGTCTCTTCTTTATTTAAAGGAGGGTGGATTTTCGATTGCGGGGCCACTGATACGATGTCCTACGATCCATCTGATTTTAAAGAATTCCGAAAGTCCTCGTAAACATATTATTAAAACTGCTAATGGGGATGGCATTAAAGTTCGGGGTGCAGGGACTATATGTTTTTCGGATAAACTTACTTTGAAAAATTGTTTATTTGTTCCTGAACTTTCTCATAAATTATTATCTGTGAGTCAGCTAACTCGGGACCTCAATTGTATTGTTCTTATGAAGCCGGGGTGTTGTGTTGTGCAGGATGCTCAGACAGGGCAAATTATTGGGCGTGGTACTGAGCGCGGTGGACTTTATTACCTTGAAGAGGAGACTACACATGGCAACGTAGTTCTTGTTCGCGGGTCGTTGGATAATCAATTATGGACATGGCACCGAAGACTTGGACATCCATCTGTTGGGTATTTAGAAAAGCTTTTTCCTCGTTTTGTAGGGCTTAAGCCTGATTTTAAGTGTGAAACCTGTATTCTTGCTAAGAGTCACAAACATTCGTATTCTAGTAGTTCCAATAAAGTGGATGTTCCTTTTATGCTTGTTCATTCGGATGTGTGGGGCCCTGCTCCAATTGTTGGGATTCATGGTTTTTCATACTTTATTACATTTATTGATGATTGTACCCGCATGAGTTTGATTTATTTTCTTAAGCATAAATCTGAGGTGTTTAATGTGTTTGTGGATTTTTATCATATGATTTGCACCCAGTTTCAAACCCAACCCCGCATGTTTCGAACTGACAATGGCCGGGAATACATTAACCAAGACATGCAACAGTTTTTCCGAACCAAAGGCCTTATACACCAAACCTCGTGTCCGGATACACCGCAACAAAATGGTGTAGCCGAACGCAAAAACCGAACCCTCCTTGAAATGACCCGTGCCATCATGCTTGAATCCAAACTTCCTACCTATCTCTGGCCTGAAGCCGTTGCCACTTCCAATTACCTCACTAACCGTCTCCCTTCTAAACCCATCCAATACCGTACACCCCTTGAAACCCTCAAAACACACCATCACATTCCTTCATCCCACACCCTTCCACCTAAGATCTTTGGATGCACTATTTATACTCTTTGTGCTAAGCGGGTACGTCATAAGCTCGAGCCAAGAGCTCTGAAGTGTGTGTTTGTGGGTTATGGACGAGATCAGAAGGGATACAGGTGTTATGACCCCCTGAGTAGGAAGATACATACCACTATGGACTGTGATTTCATTGAGACAGATTTCGACTATCACCATCTTCGATGTCAGGGGGAGAGACATGATAATGACGATCTCAGATGGCTTGCTAGTCCACGATTATCCAACTCAGACCCAAAAGAACAAGTAGGTAATGTCACCGAGTCTCCAATCCAGGTTGTATCGTCCACTCCTCAACCACCTCCACCCTTGTCTGAACATCAGGTGAGTAGTACTGATACTGTTGATAATACTTGTGATGATAATCATAATGAGATTGTGCATGTAGAGGATGTTGTGGAGCAGGTTGATACAGGAAACTCAGGTGATGTGGAGAATAGTGGTAAAACCCCTTATGCGCTTCCGCCTAGATCGACTCGAGGGGTTCCATCAAAGCGGTATGATCCAGACTATGAGGCCAAGAGATCGAGATATCCAGTTGATAATGTTGATGGGAATATGTCACAGAGTGCATTGGCATTCAAAGCAACTCTATATGAAGCCAGGGTTCCATCTACAGTAGAAGAAGCTTTGGCTAGTGCTCATTGGAAGAAAGCTATGGAGGAGGAGATCAGTGCCTTAAGAAAGAATCAGACATGGGAAAAGTGTACTCTACCAGATCGGAAGAAGGTTGTTGGATGCAAATGGGTATTCACATTCAAGTATAAGTCAGATGGTACCATTGAACGGTACAAAGCACGACTAGTGGCAAAAGGGTACACACAGACTAGAGCTGTTCATGGGCGGGCGGGCGCGGGTAGCGGGGCGGGTAGTTGCTACAAAATCTACCCGCGGGCAAAAAAATTCAAATGTCCGCCCGCGATTGCGGGCATATTTTTTTGTCGCTACCCGCCCATTTTTAAAGCGGGCGGGTGCCGCGGGCGCCGCGGGTATTTTCTCATAAATACCAAAAATACAATACAAAATATAAAATTAAGTTTTAATAATAATTAAAATACAATACATAGTCCAAAATACTACAAATACATAAAACGTCTCAAAATAATCAAATTACATATATATTAAAATACTTAAAAGTCTCAAAATAATCAAATTACATATATATTAAAATACTTAATATTAATATATTACTTTTCATAAAAAAAAATATTAATATATTAAAATAAGCGGGCAGGCGGGTATACCCGCGGGTATTTTTTTATTGTCGCTACCCGCCCATTTATCTTGGCGGGCGGGTATTACCCGCCCAAACTTTAAATTTTTTTAAAAAATGCTACCCGCACCCGCCCGTTTTTCGAGCCGGGCGGGCCGGGTCTGGCGGGTAGCCCGCCCATAAACAGCTCTAACACAGACATACGGAGTTGACTACTCAGAGACTTTCTCTCCAGTAGCCAAATTGGATACCATTAGAGTCCTATTCAGCATAGCAGCAAACCTTGATTGGCCTCTTCACCAGTTCGATGAGAAGAATGCTTTCCTACACGGGGAGTTAAAGGAAGAGGTATACATGGAGCCACCACCTGGGTTCACATCAGGGTTCTCAAACAATGAAGGGTGCAGATTGAAAAAGGCACTATATGGGTTGAAGCAATCTCCTAGAGCATGGTTTGGGAGATTCACATCCGCTATGAGACGGTTTGGATACAAACAGTGTAATTCAGATCACACCTTGTTCCTTAAGAAGAGAGGAGGGAAGGTAACTTGCTTGATAATCTATGTAGATGATATGATAATCACAGGGGATGATAGACAGGAAATTGAAACTCTTAAGAGGAGATTGTTCCAGGAGTTCGAGATGAAGGATTTAGGAAGGCTGAAATACTTCCTTGGTATAGAGGTTTTGAGATCGAATAAGGGCATCTTCATATCCCAGAGGAAATATGTCCTAGACTTGTTAGCTGAGACAGGAATGGTTGACTGTAAGCCTATTGAAACCCCGATGATGATGAATCATGGCTTACGGATATTCGAGGTTGGAGAACCAGCAGATAGAATGCAGTACCAGAGACTAGTGGGGAAGTTGATTTACTTAGCCCACACGAGACCAGATATTGCCTACGCAGTTGGAGTAGTGAGTCGGTTCATGCATAAACCACAGACTCAACATATGGAGGCAGTCTCTCGGATCTTGAGATATCTTAAGGGAACTCCAGGAAAGGGAGTCTTATATCGAAGGAATGGGCATTTGAGACTCACAGCCTTCACAGATGCAGATTGGGCAGGAGACAAAGATGATAGGAAGTCGACTTCAGGATACTTTACACTGGTTGGAGGGAATCTTGTGACTTGGAGAAGTAAGAAGCAGAAAGTTGTGGCTCTCTCAAGCGCTGAAGCAGAATTTAGGGGAGTTGCAAAGGGAGTTATGGAGGTTCTATGGCTTAGAAAACTTCTTACAGAACTGGGGTTTGCTCCTAGAGAAAGTTGTGAATTGTACTGTGATAATCGAGCAGCAATCAGTATTTCTGAGAATCCGGTACAACATGATCGCACGAAGCATGTGGAAGTCGACAGAAACTTTATCAAAGAGAAACTTGAAAATGAGATCATCAAGCTACCTCACGTAAAATCTGAAGATCAGTTAGCCGACATTCTCACGAAGGCAGTTGGTACACAGTTCTTTGAAGATATTCTATGCAAGTTGGGTATCGAAGACCCGATAACTCAACTTGAGGGGGAGTGTTAGAATATAGAAACAGAATAATTAGAGAATATGTAATTATGGTAGTTTATATTTCTGTAATCTCTTATTATAGGAAACCCTAGAGTGTAGCTTGTATATATAAACGGTGTTCTCACCAAAGTAATGACAGATTAATATACTCAAAACCCTAAATACTGTTTTATACCTTTAATCATAATATATTATTAATGTATTAGAGTATTGTTAGTCAAATTATTATACTATTAATACATTATTAGTTGTCTAGTCTTATTAGATTAATACTAATACATTATTAGTCAAATTAATATATAGCTAGTGGCATTAGTGTATTATAGTATATTATTAGTTTATTGTTAGTCGAATTAGTATATTATTAGTATATTACTCCCTCCGTTTCTTTTTGTTTGTCCACTTTAAGTTTGTCCACTTTTAAGGAGAGAAATTTAAATTAGATTTTTGAAATATATATTGATGATAAAATATATTCATGTGAGATCTTGTTAGATTTGTCTTAATGTAAAGTTTTTTAATATGTAATTTTTATAATTTTTTATGATGCGTATTTAGCAATATTAAGACTCAAAATTTGCTAAAAAATGTGTGCAAAAGGTAAAGTGGACAAATAAAAAGAAACGGAAGGAGTATTAGTTTTCTAGTCATATTATTGTAGTGTCAATATATTACTAATCGTATTAATGTATGTATACTCATTTTAGTTGATTGTTAGTCGAATTAGTGTATTATAGGATATTACTAATTGTGTAGTCGTATTTGTGTAATTTTAATATATTATTAATCGTATTAGTGTTTCGTTAGTGGAATTTGTATATTATAGTGCTGTAGTTATATTAGAGTCATACTAATATAGTATTAATCGTGTTAGTGCTTTAGTTTATTATTAGTACATAAATCGTATTTTTGTGTTAGTGTGTTTTTTATATATTATTAGTTTTGTAGTCGTATTTGTGTAATATTAATTTATTATTAGTCGTATTAGTGTATTTAAATATTAGTAGTTGTATAGTCATATTAGTGTAATATTAATACTCCCACTATTACCCTTGGAATTTTAATTTCCTAGGAAATAGTATTATGCTAATTTGTTTGGTTGCCAAAAATTCTAAAATTCCTAGGAATTATAAAATCCAAGTGAAGTTAATTCCTATGAGACATAGGAATTAGATTACCATGTACCCCCTTGGTCATTAACAATTCCCATGAATTACTTCCAAGGAATTGAAAATTCCTATTGTCAAACAAACAATATTAAGTAATTCCTAGGAAATTGACAAAGGAAATAAAATCCAATGAATTACAACTTTCCATTGGAATTTAATTCATACGTCAACCAAACGACTCTTAAATGATTAGATTAATTGTTAAGATGGTAGTTGGGCTATTTTAAATAATGTAAATGGGGTTTTTTTTGTCATTACGTGTGTGAATAAATAGTATTTAAGTAAAAAAAATTAGTGACAAAAAGGGAAATTAAACAAGTAAGGTGACTTTAGCCAATAAGGACATGGAACAAGTAAAAAAATAGGAGGGAGTATATTATTAGTCGTATTGGTGTATTGTTAATCAAATTAGTGTATTATTAGTACATTATTAGTATTTACCCGTGCTATGCACGTGATTATAAAATTATTTTATAAAAAAATACATAATATTAATTCAAAAATTGTTTAAATTAATACAAATAATATTTTGAACAATTATATCTATACAATTTTAACATAACAAAAATAAATCAACTAATTATAATACAAAACATCTTCAATTTATGTTAAGATTATCAAATAACCTAATATTGATATATTTAATCAAAAATTTTTACTAACACTTAAGAAAGAGTAATACTTAAAATAAAAACCACTCATATGCTTACTAAACTTGATTATCATCATAATAACATATATTTGATTATTATGACATTCATAACTACACAACATATCAATATGAAAATAATTTAAACATCATCTTCATCGATATCTTCTTTCTCTTTTTGTTTCCATTCATATCCAATCAACTTTTCAAAAGTTGATCTCAACAATTGATCAGCCTTGTTCCATCTCACATTTACACTCATAAAATTTCTGAGATAAAATTGTATATTCACATAGCAATGAAACAAAAACTCATATGTTTCTCCTGTTTTATCTCAATTTTCATATTAATTTAAATAATTAATAAACTCAACTCTCAATCTACGATTTCTTAAGTATGTGGGATGCAAACTTTGAAATTCAATCGTATAAATAAGACAACCTATGTATGTGGCACTAAAAAAATCTTAATATTTTGTCTTTTCATCTTCAATATAATCAAATTTAGATCACAAAGAGTTTTATTTAAATTGATGAATTAAATTGGAGAACACTAAGAGTTTCAATATAATTAAGTTTAATTGATATTTAAGCGTTTTAATGCCAAAAAAGAAAAAGAAAAATAACAATTGTATTAATTTGGGTGGTGTATATGAATGCCAAATATTATTTTGAACAATTATATCTATACAATTTTAACATAACATAAAATATCAACTAATTATAATACAAACATTTTCAATTTATGTTAAGAATATCAAATAACGTAACCTAATATTGATTTTTTTTAATCAAAATATTTTATCAACACTTAAAACGGAGTGACACTTAAAATTAAAACTACTCATATACTTACCAAACTTGATTATCATCATACAAACATATATTTGATTATTATGAAATCCATAACTACACAACATATCAATATGAAAATAATTTAAAAATCATCTTCATCAATATATTCTTTCTCTTTGTTTCCATTTCATCTCCAATCAACTTTTCAAAATTTGATCTCAACAATTGATCAGCCTTGTTCCATCTCACATCAACACCTATAAAATTTCTGAGATAAAATTGCATATTTACATAGCAATGAAACAAAAACTCATATCTTTCTCCTGTTTTATCTCAATTTTCATATTAATTTAAATAATTATTAAACTCAACTCTCAATCTACGATTTCTTAAGTATGTGGGATGCAAACTTTGAAACAATCGTATAAATAAGACAACCTATGTATGTGGCACTAAAAAAATCTTAATGTTTTGTCTTTTCATCTTCAATATAATCAAATTTAGATCACAAAAAGTTTTATTTAAATTGATGAATTAAATTGGCGAACACTAAGAGTTTCAAATTTCAATATAATTAAGTTTAATTGATATTTAAGATTTTCAACGCAAAAAAAAAAATAATAATAACAATTGTATTAAATTTTTGTGGTGTATATGAATGACATGTGGCACAAGTTTTCCTGAATTATAATATGTATATGATGATTACTCGTACTAGTATGTTAATCATATTAGTAAATTATTGCTCGTACAAGTGTAGTATTAGTGTAAAAAATGTTTGATTTGGGCGACAAGCTGGCTGCGGGTAACGGTGGTCGCTCTGCACTGTTTTCTAAAAAAGATGTTGGAAAAGAGTGGCAACAATTTGTCGCCTATGTGTCGCCATTTGCAATGAACTGGTGGTCATCGCCTTTTTGTCGTCGCCATTTTAACATTTATTTGTAGTGCCACATAATTATATTTTAACTTATAAATTAATAACAAAATAAAAATTAAGAGTAGAAGATGAATAGCTTCCAAAAAGCAAATTGGACATTACTAGTGAATTTGAGGGCGTATATAACAACGTAAACAAACTGTACAAAATAAACAACTAGAAAAAGCAAAATAAACCTAATACTAATCAAGAGTAGGCCTGTGCAATGGGCTGGATCTCCATTGGGGCCCCTGATTCAGCCCTTGATTGTAATGGTTGTATATGGGGGATGATTGAAAATGGTTTGGCTTAAAATTTAACCTATAAAAATTAAAAAGTAAGAGTTGGATGTTTAAAAAATGTTGTAACTGGACCTTGATCTAAAGACCATTTCCTTCCTTTTTTTAACCATTTAATGTTATAGATAAATTAATACATAAGTAATGTGGAGTTTATTAGTGCTTCAAACTTATTGAATCTCTACATTAGCCAAAATATATTATTATTATTATTATTATTATTATTATTTCAAATTCTGGCATGTATTTGTAATACATACAAATATGTGACTTATATTTTCCAATTCTATAATCTCAAAGGCAGGCCCGTTAGTCTAAAGTCAGTTTTCTATTTTGTAAGGCCCAATTTATTTGGGCCTGTTTCTACTAAAGCCCGACCCGGCCAATATCCAATACCGTGCACAGGCCTAATCAGGAGAGGTTTGTAACTTATCATTTTCCAATTCTATAATCTCAAGATAGATCATAATAAATACATACATGTGAGTTTAGAGGATGAAATAAAACAATATTGGTTCCCCCTAATCCCTACTTGTTAGAAGTAGCAAGGAACAATTTGTTAATTTTGATAGTGGTGAAGAGCATCAAAGAATGGGAAACCATCATTTATCGACGCTATAATTTTCAAGTTTTTTCCATTAGTGTTAATTCCCTCTTATTCTCCCATTAAAAATTCTATCATTCACATTTCTCTTTTTACTTTCTCATATTTTTATTGTCCCACTGTTTTCATCTCTCTTATTTACACTAGATAATCCCCGTGCGATGCACAGTTATTTTTATTTTGATGAAAAAAAACAAATAAATTGTTTAGGTCCGGCTTAATATTACATTAATTTTAATTATTTCTTAATACACATTTTATTAAATTCATGAAAATTGAAATTCAAAATTTTTTTATATTTATCACTCTAATAATGATAAAGTAGTGGATCATTGTAAATTGTATCTATAATAATATAATTAGCATTTTAGTGAACTTTTTTTAAAAGTATAATTAAAAATAATATAATTAATTTGTAAATAAATGAATGTTTTTCTAAAAATATATAAACTAATGATGATTTGTAAATTAAAAATCAAAGATAATTATTTATGCATCATTATTACATAAGTACTATATTTAATAGTATATGTTATAGTCTCAAATAAAGTTTTTTAATGATGGTTAAATTAATAACATTAAATATTCCTATATTCATCCTTGTTTAATGACATCACCAATTTCATGAGAAGATGACAACTCATTAATTTTTTGAGTTGCTTATGTCAGCTGTGTTTTGTTTTAGTATATAGTATAGCTTTGGTTCATTCTTAGAATACTCTCTTTCACTCTCCTTTCGTTTTACCATTTTCTTATTCTCCAGCGAGGTGGCAAGAACTCGGCCTGTAGGTTGCGCTAGGTAAGTGGTTCATTTTCTTGATTTTTTTATAACTTAATATTATTACATTTGAGATATGGTTTGGGTTTAGGGTGTAGTTATGTGTTATGGACTTTATTGATAGATTTATGGAATTTATTATATAAATTGATTTATGGTTTTGTTATATGTTATGGAATTGTTCATTAATTTATGGTTTTTGTTAAATGTTATGGAATTGTTCATTAATTTATGGTTTTTGTTATATGTGTATTTTTTTTTTAGTTTTTTATTTAGTTTTTTATGTCTATTTTTTTTGGTCTAAATATTGCTGCTTCTTTTTTTCCTTCGTTTATTTATATTCTATAATATGTTCTTTCTATAATATTAGTCTTTGGTTTTGTTTTTAATTTCTTTTTTATCCTTTTTTAAACTCGTTTTTTTTTTACTTTTGTGTTGGTATTTTTTTACTTTTAATTTCTAGTTTTCTCTTTTGTTTAGTTGTTTTTTATTATGTTTTTTATTTAGTGTTTTATGTGTGTTTTGTTTTTTTTTCGTTTTAATATTGCTATTTTTTCTGTTTTTTGTTTTCTTTTTTTTTTTTTTAAATTCTTTAATCTGTAGTATATTCTATAAATTTGTTAGTCTATAATATGTTTTTAGTTTATAATATTAGTCTATAGTTATGTTTTCAATTTCGGTCTTTTTTTTTATTTCTGTTTTTATCTTTTTTTTATAAATTATGTCTTTTTATTTTTGTCGTTTTGGTATTTTATTAGTCCATCATTTTGTTATTCATTTATGATTTTTTGGTATTTGAAAGCGGTTTTAGAGTTGACGGATCGGATCGACCTAAGCCTCATAAACGCTTAAAAGAGCGACTAATGCGTCAAGAGGAGCAGATAGCTGAGATTTTACGTCATATTACTATGGTGAGCGACACTAGGGTTAGCGCGCAACAACCACATTTATATATGTTGCAACAACGCTTAGCTAATGTCGAACATGAAAATAAGCGCTTAAAAGATTTGCTCAGTCAGGTGTCATTTCGTAAAGGACCGGGGATCTAGTAGGAGGGTCCTGACTCTTGTTAATTTTATTTTTTATGTAATTGTAATATTTTACTTTTACATGAATTAATAAATTTAAGTCCCCATGTAGTCGCCAACTCCTTTTTCTCTACTAATTCACGACTCAACCTTTAGTCGCCAAATAATTTTCTTTTTGTAGTAACTTAATTAAAGATTAGGATATTCGCAGGCCTAAGATCTTCCCCTGTATCTGAAGAAAACCTCATCGGTGCCTCCTTATAGACTGAGATGCCAGCTTTGCAGCAAATATCCATGAGCAATGAACAACATGATCCTCCTATTTATCCATCTTGGGAGTGTTACAGCTTGGGCATAAGCTTCCTTCTATGAACGAGGGATGGTAAGCATCAGGTAACATAAAACAAATTTATATTGACGATGATTCGTCTTTTGTCCCAAGCCATCAATAGGGATTGTAAGAAGAATAATCTTGGGCATGCGGCTTCTGAGTGGAGCTAAGGATGGCAACTTGTCTTGGGGTGAACATGTAACCAGACGCAACACTAAAATAAGCCCCTGCCATCTTTTTCATCATATGGGGAACATCAAGTTCATCATTGAGAGAAAAAGCTTTGGAGCCACAGCAAACACGGAAAAGACTTAGAGCTTGTTCAAAGGTCGAACCCCCAGAGCAGGAGCATCACTATTCACCAAAATTTTTATCTTGGAGCGAGCTGGTTTGAAGACGAAAGGCGAGGAAATCGTAGTTGATAACATCACCTGCAGCATAGATCCCAAGGCCAACCATCTTGATGGTGAGAGTAGCTAACCTCTACTGCTAATCCCCAAAACCAGGTCCAGAAGTTGTAACTATTTTCTCTAAAGAGGAGCGCAAGGAAAGATCAAATAAAACCTATGCGTCCCCGAATGAATACGGAGGGCAGGTTCTCCTACGTAGAATAGACGCCCAACTCCAGCAAAATTGCGAAGAAGAAGAAGCTCACATTGTGGATCGTAAAGTTTGCTAACAGCTGCAATGAGATCAATGGATTTAAAAGCCCTCTTTCAAATTATTATTATTATTATTATTATTATTATTATTATTATTATTATTATTATTATTATTATTATTATTATTATTATTATTATTATTATTTTATTCGTATTAGAGTAGTATTAGTATATAATTGGTCTTAGTACTATATAGTTAGTCGTATTACTGTATTATTAGTTGTATTAATCATATTAGTGTAATAGTAATATATTGTTAATATATTATTAGTATTAATGTATTAGTGTAATATTGATAATAAGTGTAAATTATCATTTTCCAATTCTATAATCTCAAGACTAATTAGGAGCAGCATGTAACTTATCATTTTCCAATTCTATAATCTCAAGACTCAAAATGTTCATTAATTTGTTATTGTTTTTTTCTCACAATTAATTTCTATATTGTTTGTGTGTCAGTGTGTGTTTAGTTTATAATAACCGTTTGAATATTAACATACACACTACATGTCGCATGTTCGATCCTGTCAAAGTAAACTTCTTAATTTTTTTAAAAATGTGGCTTTCCCAAGCTCCTTAATATTTTCTGTTGCAGTCTTACGTATGGGCGACGGTGATAGGGCGTCAGTACATAAATTGTGTCGCCCAAGTATGGGCGACAGCGATAGGGCGACACTTGTCGTGTCACTTATTAGATATGTCGCCCTAACTTTGAGCAACATAAATTGAGGTTTGGGCGACATAATTTGCTGTGGCCCAAAATGATTTTTCTTGTAGTATACATGAATAATTATAATCTCAGTCTTCAAATTATATAGAAGAGCTAGATTTTATGAGAACACCCAAAGATAAGGAAGTGTATCGACACAATAGAATTCAACACAATTACAATATCTCTCCCCACTTCTTTATCAAGATAGATCATAATAAACCCATGTGACTTTAGACGATCAAATTAAACAATATTGGTTCCTGCATAATCCCTACTGGCTACTTGTTAGAAGTAGCAAGGAACAATTTGTTAATTTTGATAGTGGTGAAGAGCATCAAAGAAAGGGAAACCATCATTGATATAATTGACAAGCCAAGTGCAAGTGTTTGTGCTACTCCATCCTTCACCTCTTCAGCGTAGCTTATGGATGCCAATGCTAATATCGTCAATGGAAATGAAAATGACCACCATGCAATGCTGAATTTTCTCATTGATTTTTTAAATAGGGTTGGTCTGCATACCTGCAAATTTAATTAATTCCCATTATCAACGCTATAATTTTTAATTTTCATGCTTAATTTCTACATATAATTCTATAAGATTTTTATTTTTGAAAGATTTGTACTCTTACACTAAACTTGGATAGAATTAGGAGAGAAAACAAGGGAAAGTAGAAAGGGAAATGAAAGTGAGGGGAAAGGAGAAAGAGTATACTATGTTTTTTTTAGAAGAATAGAGAAGCGAAAATGAAGGAAAATGAGTATTCTCTATCTAAATCTTTCTTGTAAAGGAGATATTGTATTCTCAATAAAATTTGATTAAGTTTTCCTTCAAATCACTCTCTTCTCTTTTTGTTATCGAAAAAAATAGATTTTTCATCTTTCCAAATTTCTTTTTTTTTTCCTTTCTCTCTATTCAAACACAGTGTTAATCTAAAGAAAAAAAAAACCAAAAAAACAAGTAAGAGTACGTATATCGGTTACTAACCTGGGACATGAATAAAAACAAAGACAGGAAGAAAAGCATCTTAGAAGCAATATCATAAGTTCCAACAATAGAGCTCCAAGCCAAACTAGCCATACTAGGAGTAGCAAAAAACAAGAAGAAAACAGGCCTTAACTTTGTACAAACACCATTACTCCCTGGATGTCTTTGATAAAGAGTAACAAACAACACCAAATAATGAGCCATACTTAATGAGAAAAAACACAAACCAATCTCATACCAACCCATAAAAACAGCTGCCTTTGCAGCAACCAAATTAGCAATCACAGATAATTGACAAGCAGGATTAGCCACCTTCACCAAAAACCTTTTTCCTTTTATAAACCAATGACCATAAACCTTAATATCCAGCATAATTATAGGTACTACTACCATCCACCAACTCAATAATTGGTAAATACTACCCGTAGGAACCACAAGTATAGGCGATGTTTGAAGCAAAAACAAACATGACATCCATGGAGCAAACAAGTAGTTTACTCCAACATGGTGTAAAAACTCGTTCTTCACCTTATCGAAATGATACAAACACCTCAACGCGTATATAATAGAGAGTGCGATTAACACGAATAAGGCCATCGACCATAGTAGAGTTGAAGCTGTTAAAGGAAGCATTAAGAGAAATGGGTGTAAATGAGAATCATGGCTATTTTTAGTGAAATTTACTAAAGATTTCCATAACATTACTTGTGCACATAAAGTTAGGCTTATTCGAAAATAACCAGCGTGAATGTTTGCTAATATTGTCGACACAAAATGATTGTATACGCCAACCATCTTCTTCTTGTTACTTATTGGCGCATCTTCTATCGTAATTTCTATGCTTGTTTTATCAGTATTACCTTGTTTCGAATCCATTTTGTGTAGCTACAATATGTTTATATGAAATATGGTTATTTTAGCTATGTACAAAACTTTTATGTATTTGGTGTTTCTTATATTGAAGTATACATGATGAACCTTTATGTATTTTTCCCTAATAGAACCAAATAAAATACTTGCTATTTAGAAGTGGATGGTACATGTTGTTCTTCCACTAGGAATGATTACTACATTAATATTAATTACCTAAAAGGTCCACTTTCAATTTCTTATTTAGCTATTTTTATCATACTTTTAATGGTATTGCTATACAAAATCACATAGATATTGGTGATTTTTAATTAGAAATGGGATGAAAGGAAAATGGTAGACATGGTTTAAAAATGGAGAATAGATTATGTTATTAGGAAGGTGTTGCGCATGTTATTGGCCTATAAATCTGAGCTAATCAAATCTTTCGAATTTCAACATACAAAAACTATACTTGTTCCGTCACTCTCATCCAATATCCTTTTTTTTTTTTTTTTTTGAGATGTCATCCAATATCCATTATTCACAATTTGATTTCTATTAATTTACTTCTATTATTTAATATCTACTTTTTCATTAAAAATAACGCATTTAGTCTTTACCATTATCCGAGACCGAGGAAGGACTAGTAGATAGTGTATCTACCTAACTTACTTCATAGAAGTTTTAACATTTGGCAAATCTACCTAACTTAGTTGATACTCCCTCCATCCCTTTAGTATTGTTCACTTTGAAGTGGGCACGCAAAATAAGGAAAAATAGTAGTGGGGTATTTTTAGTGATTATAATAATTGAAAAAGGTGGTAGTGGGGTATTTTAAGTGAATATAATAATTGAAAAGGTGGTAGTAGGGTATTTAAGTGAATATAATAATTGAAAAGGTGGTAGGTAGGGTATTATTAAATAATATAAGTTGGGGTAGTTGGGAGTATTTAGGTAAAAAGTTTTGTCAAAAAAGAAAAAGTGGACAATTAAAGAGGAATTACCCAAAGTGGAAATGTGGACAATACTAAAGGGACGGAGGGAGTATTTGATAAAAGAATTAACCATTGGCAAATACTCCTTCCGTTCTTTTTTTATCTTTTAATTTGGAATTTGGGAAGAAATCAAGATAAATTATAATTACAAAAAAAATACTATGAGACTTGAGTAAAATAATATAAAAAATAAAGATTCTATTGATTAAAGTGTAAGTGTGATAATATCATTAATTTTCATTGGGTGTATGTAAAGTAAATGCATTAATTGGAAATTAAAATATTAATTAATTTCTATAAATTAAAGTGTAAATGTAATAATTTTCTTGAATTCTATTGGTTACCAAAATAAAAAGATTTTAAATGGAAAGAACTTTTAAAATTTTCCAAATGGGAAAAGTGAGAAGAACATATGAAAACGGAGGGAATATGAAATATTAAGTAAAGGACTACCCCTTTGTAATACTCCCAAGTTATTTTACATCAATTGTGATTTTGATTTTTTTTTGGCTTCATTTTTATTTTTATAATAACTCATTATTTTTTTGATTACATTTATATATTTTATCACTCTTTAAATTTCATCCATATAATTCATTTATTCTCCTCATTTATTATTAATTTCTTAAAACCCACAATGTCTCTTTGCTTCGAATCTATTAGGACATAGGAAATATTGTTTGTGTCTAATGAAGCAACTGGTTTCGAGAAAGTATTATCGGAGTTTGATCTAAATATTTTAATGTACACCAATCTGAAAAGATATTTCCTCCTATTTTATTTACTTGTCGTATTTACTTTTCAGTCATTATTTAATAATCACTTTAAATTGTATTGAATTGTATTTGATTCTTAATCTTTATGTGAAAATATAATCAAGTGATATTTTACTCAATTCGTCTCAATACAAGAATTATAAATAGGAAAAATTATATAAAACCACCTAATCTATACACTATTTTTTAAAAAACCACCTTAGATAAACTTTTTTGCAAAAAACTACCTTACATAATGCATTTCTTTGCAAAAGACAACCTGTTACTATATTTTGTCAGTTGACCGGCGTTTTTAACGGTTGACCAGCATGTGTTTGTCACGTGCCCTTCTTTAAACACCATCTCCTTCATCATCTCCTTGAGCTCACGTGACAAACATATGTTTGTCAACCGTTAAAAATGCCCGTCAACTGATGAAATATAGTAATAGGTTGTCTTTTGCAAAGAAATGCATTATGTAAGATGGTTTTTTGCAAAAAAATTTATATAAGGTGGTTTTTTAAAAAATAGTGTATAGATTAGGTGGTTTTATATAATTTTTCCTTATAAATATGAAGTTTTTATATTATTTAAATATGTACAATTCGACATATTAAAAATTAAATTGTTGTCGACAAGAGCAAAATAGATAAATAGTCGAGTACTTCATATTTTATTAAATAAGAACAATCAAATATAATTAATGGATAATACTTGATACTATTATATTGGTCTACACTAAAATAGCGTCGACCAAGTTTAAAAATATTTGTTGTTATTAATTTGTTACACAATTTATTTAATAGTATCTTCTCTGTTTCAGCAATATTGTCCGATTTGTTTTTTGATTACCATTCACATTTCTCTCTTTATATGTACTTTACTCATAATCTATAAGTTAAAACATAGTCAAGTGAAATTTAGTTTGATAATGAAATAACTACTAATTTTCACTTTTTATAATTTTTTTATGTATAATTAAAGAGATTATAAATTGAACAAGTGCATTAAATAATATAAAAAAGTAAATAGAACTATGTTATTGAAACAATGAGATTACAAATCACATCTCAAACCATATCACTATTGAAGAGTAAATTTTTTTTGGGCCCTAAGACACGAATTGCACTTGCTTAGGGCCGACCATTATTATTATTATATATTATTATTATTATTATTATTAATATTATTATTATTATTATTATTATTATTATTATTAATAAATAAATATATTTGGGGTTTCTGGTACTGACAAGTTTTAAACAGCTTTACAGCTTGAAATCCATTCAGTACTACAAATGGCCGAAAAGCTTGAATTTCAGTCAAGATTTTGTTTAATATTGTGGAATATATATAGTATTAGATCGTATATAAGATAAAAGATAACTCAATAAACTGTATGATTAGGACCGCATCTAATTGCAATCAGAATTTAGGTTTTTCGTCACCAAGTAATGTGATCATAACCATGATGAAGAATTTTTAATAGAAAAAAGAGGAACTATAGAGCTAGGGATTGCAATGGGTCGGATTCGGGTCGGATTATACATACTCCGACTTTGTTACGGCCGATAATAGTCGGAGTATTTTCAATCCTCCTCCACTCGGAGTCTGATTATGCATACTCCAAGTTTGCCCGACTCGGACCTCCAACGAATTCGGATGCGGAGTTGGATTATTATCAAAAAGTATCGTTGTGATATTGTACTAATGATTTTAAAGCATACAAAATTAACAAAATATATTTTTCAAATACAATTTAACAAAAAATATGTACTTGAATTCACGTTTAATAAGAGAAATAGTCCAACTAATACAATTTAACAAAATTTTCTCGCATTTTGATTTGATTTATTATATTTCTCTTGATCTGATTTGTCGTATTCTGATTGATTAATCTAAATAAAAAAACCAAATAGTTTTTCAAAATCGAAAATTACAATTAGTATGAGATGGAGCTTGAATTAGTCACGTTTAGAGTTTTAAATGAAACAAAATGTTGGTGTAAAAGTCAAATTCAAAGTCAGATTCCCTTCAGGGTCGGAGTGTCGGATTTTTATTAAGGTCCAACACCGGTCTGTCTCTAACTCGGACTCGGATCATAAAGTCGGAGTCGGAGTCGGATGACTTTTTTCCTCGGACTCGAATCGGATTATTTTCTCGAATCGAGTCAGACTAGGGTCGAATTCGGACTGAATTGCCATCCATATATAGAGCTATAAGAACTCTAATCAAATTCAATCCTAGAGAACAAAGTGTTTAAGAAGGTTTGAGCTAGGGGTGCCTATGGTCCTTAGTCTGGCATGACGCTATAATCAGACTAAATCAAACATTCACGTCTGAAAAATTTCAAGATTAGATAGGAGAATTTAATTACCTAACCGGACCGAACTAAAGCATTCTACAGCGATGTTGTTTTGTCTGGTCTAGTCTCGGTTTTTTATAGTTTTTTTTTTCAATTTAGTACATGTTTTATGAAACTATTTTTCACCTAAACACCAAATATAATACTTTGTAATTGTTGATTACAATAAGTACATCTTCCAAGTATATAACCAAACTGTAACCATAACTAAATAAAAAAAAAGACAAACCAGACTCTTTAGACCGTAGACTACACCAAATTCTAAAATTATGGTTTGATCCGATTTGGTTTACGGTTTAAACCAAACATTGTTCAGCCGAACTAAGAGTGGGAAAGAAAAAGATTAGGGAGTACTATCATTCTTCGGTTACAAAACACTCATAAACTCTTTCTAGTGATGAAAATAGTCCGAGTTGGATCAGTTCTGTTTACGGTTTCATCCGGATCAGTTCCTAAAAACTATAACCTGATTTAGATAATTAATCGATCAGTCAGTCTTGGCCGAGACTGTCTCATTCTGAGACGAGGCCCATCCCACCTTTCTCTCTTTGACTCCATCTTCTGGGCATTTTTCAATTCTAATTGTTGAGTCAAGCCCGAAATCTCAATGTGATGGAGGTGAGTTTGATCACCTAGTAGCATACGCGTTAGCTTGCACGTTTGAGAACGGGGTAGGGAGCGCAACGGAGTATGGAAGCTTGAGATTCGGGTCAATAAGTGAAGTAATTGATGATGATTACTTGATGAGATCCATAGGGGAATGAAGTATGGAAGGGGAGAACATGATGGAAGCAAGGGAGCAAGTCTTGAGCATGTACAAGACCAAGTCGAGCTGAAGAACGATAGGTCGAGCCACAGGTCGAGCCTCCATCCAGCAGCATCCAGAGACTAAAGACCCATCCGCTCGACCTGGTCGAGCTATACACGCTCAGTCGAGCAAAGGTGATCTCCAGTTTCTGACGGGTTCCTGTTTTGCACGTTTTTTATGGGCTTTTAAAAGCCTTTGGTCCCAAGCTTCCTAACACTTTATTACAATATATAAAGGGTATTAGGGAGAGTCCTAGGGTGTAAGAGAGCCACATTACAAGGGGTTTACTAGGGTTTTAGCCATTGTAGAGTATTCTCATTGTATTTGGGGTTTTGAGTGAGATTGAAAGAAAGTTTCAATCTTTAGCTTTGTGAAGTTGTTCTCAAGGCTTCACTAGTGGAAAAAACCTTAAGGGCTGCGGTTTTTTAGCCCTTATGGGCTGCGTATTCTGACCCCAGCCATTATTGTAGCAGCCCTTAACATTAGATAAGGGCTGCGGTCAAAATACGCAGCCCAAAACAGACTAAAGGGCTGCGGACAGGTCAAAAAACCGCAGCCCTTTAGTCTATTTTCCAAATAAAAAAAATTTTTTTTTTTGATTTTCGTTTAATTCCATTCCAAGAACATCACATTTTTAAATCGAAAAAAAAAAAAAATCAGAATCTCAAAGAACATCAAATTTACATCATAAAATGAACATCAAATTTATATCATAAAAAAATCAGAATCGAAAAAAAATCAGATCTTAATATAGATCCAAAAACTAAATTAAGCAAAAACAGATCTAAATTAATTTAGAATGAACAAAAATCTAAAAATAAATCTAAATTAATTTACAATGAACAAAAATGAAAAAAAATTACAAACGAAATTTACAAACGAAATAAATCTAAAAATGAACATAAAATTACATCTTCATCTTCTTAAAAACCAAAAACATACATCTTAAAACAAAATTACAAACGAAATATAAAAACAAAAGATATAAAAACAAAAATTACCAGATCTTAAAAACAAAAAACATACATCTTAAAACTAAATTACAAACGAAATGAAATGATTACAAACGAAATATAAAAAAGAAACAAAAATTACCAGATCTTAAAAACAAAAATTACATCTTCATCTTCTTTGGATATGAAGACTCTTAAAAATTACCATACTCTTCCAGATCTTACAAACAAAATTTCAAGAACAGATCTTAAAAGTTTCGTGTTGATGCTTCAAAGTTGATTGTTGATTGTTGATGCTTCAAAGTTGATTGTTGATGCTTCAAATTTCAAGAACAAAAGATGAAGATGCTTCGTTTGTAATCATATTTTTGTTTTAAGGTTAGAAAGAAATTGAGGAGAAAGGTAGAAAGATATTTTTGTTTTAAGGTTAGAAAGAAATTGAGGAGAGAAAGTTAGAAAGATGCTTCGTTTGTAGTCATGAAACGGCGCCTCAAAGATTATGAGGGTTTCTGATTTTTAGGGTTTCTTTAATATATACCCGGTTTTAATTTTTTTTTTTAAAAGAATAAGGGCTGCGGACACAATTAAAAACCGCAGCCCCTTGATTAAATTTTTTTTTTTAAATTTCATTATATTATTTTCGAATGGTTAAGGGCTGCGGACACATAAAAAACCGCAGCCCTTTCTTTATCCTACTTTTTGAAACTCTTTTGGGCTGCGGTTAACGGTAAAAACCGCAGCCCTTTAATAATTTTTTTTTTCCCAGCATTTTATTACTCATATTGGCTGCGTTTTCCTAAAAACCGCAGCCAATAAGCAGCAGCCAATAGCTTTTTTTCCACTAGTGCTTGTGTGTGTTGAATCATTAGTGTATGTTGATATATTAATGATAACAAACATTTGTTGAGGGGGAGGTATCCTAAGATACCTCATAAATCATTGTGTGTTGCATTGTTTCATTGTGCTTTGTTTTTGTTCTTCTTTTTCACCATTCCTTTATTCTTGTTTCTCACCCAAATCACATAGCTCATTCACAACACTAATCATAAAGGTATCAGTTTTGACCTTAAAGATATCAATTTCAATTTCATCATACCTGTATGAACTACATTAATCATGAAATTGAATACTATAAAATGAGAATTGAATCAATTAACAATGAAACTCAATACTATAAAAACTCAATACCTGTATGAACTACATTAATCATGAAACTGAATAGTAAAAAATGAAAATTGAATAAATTAACAATGAATTATGCTTAATCATGCATCTAGATCAGACTAACATGAATTATGCTTAAAATCTTGCGCAATGAAGAATTAAACAATTTAATAATGAAACTGAACAGTTTAATGGAAAAATTGATTACACTTTGTATGAACTACATTAATGTAATTCAATACACATATTCTAAACTTGAATGCAAAACTGAGCAAAGCAAGAGCAAAATTGATATCTTTAAGGTCAAAATTGATACCTTTAAGGTCCAAATTGAAATTTTTACAGAAAAATAAAAAAAACAAAAAAAACCAAATTTGAAAGGCATCCCGCGTGCGTGCAACACACGCGCCTATCATTGGGCCGGCCCATATCCCGTCTCATAATGACACCGTCTCGGCCAAGTTTTTGTGTTAATCGATTTCTGTTTCACTTTCGAACCCAGGCCGTTCTAAAAGGTTTCTTAACTGTTCAGGAGGCAAAGCCTAGTTATTTTTGGGTTGGGCCCATTAGACTCTCAAATCAATTCTATTTCTACCTAGAAATATAAATAAAAATAATCATATAAAATAGGAAAAAGTGTCAAGAATAATCCCATCTATTGTCCATTTGCTTTGAATAATATGTACAATTTATTATTTTTATATAATCCAACCTTTGTATATTATTTGCTGGCAACACCACTTTTCATATTTTAGTCGCCTACTATAGGTACATAATAGCCGTTACACTCACTTTTTCTTCCCCCTTATGCCTTTTTGTTGGTCTTACCCTAGTCATCTTTGGTGGTAAATACCTATAATAGCCGGTTAAAATGTGAAAATGGGTGCAGTGAGCAAATCATATACAAAGGTTGGATTATTTATAAATAATCAATAATAGAGATTATTCACAATAGATGGACTATAGATGAGATTATTCCAGACAATTTTTCCAAATAATCATACAATACTATAAAAATGATGGAAAATTACAAGTGTCATCTTCTAAGGAGTCTTGACAAATATAATTATTTTAGTGGACAATATTTACTCAGCCGGTCTTGGCCGAGACCGTCTCAAGGTGAGACGGCCCAACCCAAACCAGCAGACACGCAAATAGGAGGGAAAGAATGTCTGCAATATATAAACTTCCCTGTTTTAAACCAAAAACTTCCATATTCAAAATTAGGAAACTTCCCATAATCAAAACCGCAAGAAGCGTGAAAATAGGAAAGAATATTCCTGCAATTTCTCTCAATTTCATTACAATCTCTGCAATTTTCTTCATTCTTTTCAATAAACTGCTCAAGAATGTCTGCAACGGAGGATTTAATGAATGAATTTGATATTGAAATGAGGTTACAAGCGTCGCGAACACAACTTGAACAAATTGAAGGTAAAATTGACCAGAACCTTGTGTTCTAATGATGAACAATCTATATGTGAAATTCATATTCTAAAAATTTTACAGATTTGATGCTTGATGGAGATGATACTGGTGAATTTGAGATGGAAATGTTGGATTGTATAGCATTACATCAATTGACTATCTTAAGATGAAAATTGAGTACTTAAGTATATGAACTGATTATTTTAAGAGGACAATTGAGTATTTTAACATAACAATTTAAGAAGTTAACATTATAACATTATATCAAGTTAAACAAATATGGATTGTATAGCATATCAATTGAGTATGTTAATAGGACAATTGAGTATTTTAAGAGGACAATTGAGTATTGTTAAAGCAAGTAACAATATTCTTAATTATGACGATAACCTTAATCACTTAATCGAACATGCTTTGTCTTGTACTTTGGAGAAGGACGATAAATATGTGTCGAGTTGCGTGAGATTGAAGTTTGGAACGATAGATGAGCATTGCTTGAACAATGTAGCTGGCCAAGGGTCACTCAAGGGTCCTTTGAGCTTCAGTTTTCAGCATTGATTGTATACTTTATTGCTTGTTTATTGTGGTGAATAATGGCTATGTTTATTAGCTTATTAATTGAGGAGTTACATGTGAGTTTCATCCATAAAAGGGAGTGTAATCCTTAGAGTAAGAATCACCACAAAAACACACATTGTGATAGGTCTTGAGCATTGTAAGAAACTTGAGAGTGTTTAACTTTTGCTTAAGCTTTGTGAGGATCTTAAAGGTTGTTCTTAAGATCAAAGGGAGTTTATTCTAGTTGTATTGTTGAGTCAATTATAATAAAATATCATTTGAGGGGGAGGTATCCAAGATACCTCATAAACACTTGTGTCTTTCATTTTGCTCATATTTTTCATTGTGTTTTCAATTGTTAGAACCTCCTTTGCACCGTTTCTTTCAAGTATTTTAAAATAGCAATTTAGTAAGTGAAGTGTATACTTTAAGAGGAGAAATGAGTACTTTGATATATGAACTGACTATCTTAAGATGACAACTGAGTACTTTAATATATAAACTGAGTATCTTAAGATGAAAATGAACTAATTATCAAGAGATGAAAATCGATTACTTTAAGATGAAAATTGAATATCTTAAGATGACAACTGAATACTTTAAGAGGACAATTGAGGAGGAAGAACGAAAATGGAGGAAGAAAAAGCAAGAAGGACCTAAGTGCAGCAACAACGAAACAGGAGGAAGAACGAAAATGGAGGAAGAAAAAGCAAGAAGGACAATGGAGGAAGAAGAATCAAGAAGGAATATAAATTTGATTTGAAATAAAACTGAAATGAAAGTTTTCAAAATTAGAAGTTTAAAAGATGCCAAAAAAAAAAGAAAAAAGGAAAGTTGGAGGGAACCCATGCGCGTGCAGGCCACGCGCCTTAAATTCGGCCGCGACATTGGGCCGTCTCACGTTGAGACGGTCTCGGCCAAGAATTTGTGATATTTATTTACATGACAATATTTACCTAATTTAGAAGTTGATTTTTTTGAAAATTGGAGCTATATTAGGTATAATATAAAGTATAATTTATTTTACTGATTCTATATAAATGACCTAGAATTTAATATATATTTAATTGAAGGATCATTTACCAACAACAGCCTTAAAGTTTACTCAATTTCAAATAAACAGCCTCAAACTTCGTATTTTACCAACTACAGCCTCCAACTTAAGAAACATGACATCGATACAGCCACTTCACCGGATGACCAGCTAATTGACCGTTGACCATGCTCAATGACCTTTGACTTTCCCTTAATTTCATTAATTAAACCTAATTACCCAATTATCCCTAATTAAACCCTTCTTCCCCAACCTTTCTCTAACTCACCTCAATCACCTCTATTTCCCCCTTCATCACCATCACCACCACCACCATTAAAACCCCTCCTTTAATAACAACCCAATTGAATTCCATACACCCAAATTCAATATTAAAAACTGCAAGCCCTCAAATCCAATCACAAACTTGAAGGCCAATAATCATGAATTCCATAGCCAACTCTTCCCTTCAAACAATTTCTATCCTTTAAACAACAATAACCGAACAAAAAACACACAGAAAAATATGGCTTTGACAACAAGCACTTCATCTCTTACATCAAAATCAATTTTCCATAACTCTAATGGATTCAATTCGCCGAAACCTCATCAACCCAGTTTTTGTTTTCTCTCAATTAAAACCTCGAAATCTCCATCAACATCCACAACTACCCACAATTCGAACCCAAAATAGTCTTTAGACAGTTGGAAAGAGTTGGATTTGGTTCGTAAGACCCTTGAATCTTTCCCACCAATTTTTTGTGAGTAATAAGTTGTTTGTGGTGTTACTAAAGGAGGGGTTTTAATGTTGGTGGTGGTGTTGGGAGAGAAAGAGTACCTTTTAATGGTGAGTTGAAGAAGAGAAGGGTTTAGTCAAATATTGAAGAAGGAAGGGGCTTTTAATGGGGTTGTTATTAAAGGAGGGGTTTTAATGGTGGGGGTGGTGGTGTTGATGAAGAGGGTGAATGGAGTTGATTGAGGTGAATTAGAAAGAGGTTGGTGAAAAAGGGTTTAATTAGGAATAATTGGGTAATTAGGTTTAATTAATGAAATTAAGTGAAAGTCAAAGGTCATTGAGCATGATCAACGGTCAATTAGCAGGTCATCCGGTGAAGTGGCTGTATCGATGTCATATTTCTTAAGTTGAAGGCTGTAGTTGGTAAAAAACAAAGTTTGAGGCTGTTTATTTGAAATTGAGTAAACTTTAAGGCTGTTGTTGGTAAATGATCCTTAATTGAATGAAAAAAACTGATGTATAGATAAATAATTTTTAAAAATTAGTATGTAAATTTTGCTTAAAAAAGTCATGCATTCCATAAATTTAATCATAATAATATATTGTTGCATTATTCTTTAAAGTTATGTTTTTATATATTTCATACTCATAAATTCGTGCACTGCACGAGTTTTTATACTAGTATTCTATAACAATGTTGATATACCATAAAAATTTATTGCTTGTCAATTTTTATAAATATTTGTTCAAAAGAGGAAAAAAATACATTTAGTAAAAGAATATTAATAATTAAGTCGATTGATGAAAAAATTAAAGATCGATAAATTGGACTCGAACCTTAAAAATTTGCGATTCCACGGCCAAGGTTTTGTAAATGGTTCCACGAGGTGTCAGTACCACTTGTGAGACAATGTTATACAAGCTCTTCCCTACCACCCTATAGGGGTTGGCTCTAAACTGGTACACAACTTTGCCAACAGGAAGTCTAGACGGTTTTGCCTCCCTTTAATCTCTTTTCCGGGATCACTTTTCCGCCTCCAAAAGACAAAGAAAATGTAACCGCCATTTGATGTTCTTCCTCCAAAAGGATAGGAGGAATCAGTCACCTACTACATACAAAGGTTCCATAAAGAAATCTTATCTACACCGAAAGCCACTGACGCAACCACGATCCCCGCTCTGATTAATGGCGTCAGAACTCCTAAATTAAAATGGAAGCTCTTGAAGCATGACATACCCACTTAACTTGAGGCCATAGATATCTTAGAGGTTCATCCGGGCGTCAGATATCTGTACACATTAGATTTTAAGAAAATGAAAGACAAGGCTGGAAGATCACAAGAACGGACGCCTAACAGGCGAAACTCACACTCCTATGGGACAGATAAATTTCGCTTGCCGATGTGACTCCCTCGGGATGAAGGCCGAAGACAGGCACAAGTCTATCCTGCATTTGAGACAAAGGACAGTGGAAAGTCTCGCTTCAACAGGAGCCAAAAGGATATTTTTTACTAGGTTAAAGATCAATTGTCGATTCCCCTTAGGGTGTCCACTTCACAAACACGAACACACGCTGTCTTAGTGTCGTGCAGGGGCGGACCAGAAAAATAAACCAGGAATGCCGTTAATTAAAAGCAATACAATCTAGAACATTAAACATTACATTCAACAACGATTAAGTAAAGCAGTTGCACAGCCGAGTTTTTATTTTTTGAATAAAGCGTTTAATGTCATCATTTGAAAATTGTAAACTATGGATATAATGATTAATTACAATTGCTAAATAGATAAACAAATAAAAACCCAAAATTTTTATATAACCCTAATTTTTAAAAGCCCTAATTTATCTAATTTTTTTAAAACCTAAATTTACCCAGGTTAAAAAATTTACGTAAAAACTAAGGGAATTGGTATATCATGATCTTGAAATTCATTTACGCAGACCTGGGCAAATAAGGTTTGAAATAATTCTTTAATCAAGTATATATCATGATCATGTTTGATGAGTTACCCAAACCGAGCAAGGAAACACTAAATTTTTTAGATTCAATTACACACTGAATAAATCAAATCACTAGTACGAAAAAAAGCTATTGGCTGCGGTTTTATATTATATGCAGCCAATATATAAAATTTAGAAAACAATGATCATTGGCTGCGGTTCTCTTATTTATCCGCAGCCAATAAGTAGAATTTCATCAATGGCTACGGTTCTATATTATGATCGCAACAAATAAGAAACCTTAGGTATTTACCCTTAAGCGCCGTTTACACTACTCTTCATATCTCCCTTTCTTATTTAGTGAAGAAACCCTAGGTATTTACCCTTGAGCGTCGTTTGCCCATGAGCGCCGTATACACTACTCTTCATAGCGTCGTCTTCCTTTCTTCCTTCAGCCCAAAAAAATACCTTGAAGATTTTGGTGAAGAAAGTCGAGTTTCTTCCTTCAAGTAATTTAAAAATACCTTCTTCCTTCTTCCTTCAGCCTTCTTCCTAGCAAACTGAAGCGCTTCAAATAAATCTATGTGAAGAAAGTCGAGTTTCTTCCTTCTTCTTTAATGAAGCTCTTCTTCGTCTCTAAGAGGTTAGTTCTATTTTGTTCATTTCGGTACAATTTGATGAAGTTCTTGAAGATTTTGTGGTGGAATTGTAACATTCAAGTTTTTTTTAAACTAATAAATAATTTGAATAATTTAATTAAACTCGTTAATGACACGTGGAGTGCGGATATTTATATGGGCTAGTGGAATAATAATAATAATAATAATAATAATAATAATAATAATAATAATAATAATAATAATAATAATAATAATAATAATAATAATAATAATAATAATAATAATTAAAAAATAAAACAAATCCCCAATACCCACCTTTCCCTTCCATTTCGTGAGACCAAACAAAACCCAGTAAACCCATTTGTTTTCCTTCTTCTTTGTGGTGGTATAAACCAAACTTTCTTCTGGCATTTTCGAAAGAAACTATAGACCCCAAACTCATCTTCTTCGTTCTCGCACAATCGCAGGTAGCCATGTTCACTCCACCTTCTTCCCGTCGACTTCCATTCTGAAATTAGGGTCGAAAATTCCTTCTCCTAATCTTCGAAAATTAGGGCAAACAAGATTTCAATCATCTTCTTCATTCGAACAAGCAGTAACGAAACAAATAGAACGATTCTTATCCTCTTCTTGTTGATTGTTGGTGTAGAAGGAATTAAGGTTTGTTACTCTCAAATTCTATGTGTGTTTTACTCAATTCTTTTCTTATGATTCTGATTTTCTTCTCAAGATTGGAACCCTAGCCATCTTTATATTGGATATCTCAAGTAAACATAAACAATTGTAGGCTTTTCTTCCATTAAAATAAATAATCAAGCAGTAGCCGAATATTTCTTTCCCTGTGCCTATTATTTCTGCCAAAAAGGGGGAAGGCTAGAGTGATATTTGGTCCGGTTGTTTAGTCGTAGAGTCCAAGCCGAACATCCTTCTCCTAATCTGATTTTTTTTGTGTTGCGGTTCTTGCGGCTGTAAATAACAGGTAATCCTTCTTGTATTCTTTTCTACATTCCATTATAATTAAGCTCTTATTCAAACTAGATTAGTCTCTTTGGCATATTCTTAAAATCATGTACTGAAACCTAACTTTGATGAGTCTTGAAATTATGAGTTAATTAGTTATATGAGTCGTATTAAGAAAATTAGGAAAATGTATAAATATGTCATGATGATAATTTAATAATGCTATGATTTTAATAGTAGATTATTTAATGTTTTGGTTTTATTAGGTTAGTGGTGAATATATGTTGGATTATATGAATTATGGAAATTATTGTGAATAACTGGAATCTTTGGTATGAGTTAAGAGTACTCTTGGTTTGGTATGATGATAAAATGATCGAGTGAGTTCGTTATTAGTGTCTTGGTCATATTGGAGTCTTGGTTTGGTATGAATTGTTGAATTAGAAGATACTAAGGAAATTGTGGAGTCATACGATCTTTATAGGAAGATAAGCTAGTCTAGGACATGGTTATTATAACTGGTGATATGTTGGGGGCCAGAATTAGTAGCTTGCGTAATTCTTTGAAATTCGATATACTAGAACAAAAGCTTGAACTTAGTCGCAGTCGTAGGAGGAGATGCTTCGAGTCATATAACCTAGTTTGTAGTATCGAATTCTGTGTGCCTGTGTGTGATTTATATTTGTATGCACCAGGAGGAGACTACGTCGAGGAACCGTTCTAGTTGATTGCGGTGAATTGATCTTAGCTATCAGAAGCGTCGGAATTGGTGAGTAGTAGCAGTCCCTTAAAGGGGTCTGGCAAGACTACTATTTTGAAAATGTTTTCATTATCAAATTGTTTTGAACTGTTGATTATTGATGATGATTTGGATATGATTGATTATGTTGATTATGATATGGTTAATGGATCGAGCTGCGAGCTGGCCATTGATGGAGTTGAGGAACATTGTTCCCTACTCCCTGTTTTTGAGGTGAATTGTCATTCAAATATTGACTAGCCTCACCCGAGAGCGACATAGTCATAGAGCTATGGGGCACCTCTCAAACTAGACTCCCTGTGCGCACATAGATCTAGGAAAAGGATGTTGTTTTTAAACCTATGTTTTGAATTACTATGTTTTGTGTTTTGGATTGTTACTTCTCATTCAGTTTATCTGATTCCCTGTTGTTTTCATCTTTTAGATTGTTTACAGATCGGAACCGGTCGGGAACGATGGGTTAACGGAGTTGATTAGAGCTTCAAGGATGTTAGCATGAGCTGAACACCTAGAGTTGGTAGTTTTGTATTAGGATTTTGGTAATTGTATATAAGTTTAGACTGTATTGGCTATGTTAGACTTTTATGAAGACTTTTATGATTGCTTTATGATTTAGATAGATGTTTGGATTGGAAATTAGCTGATTTAGTTATGATTTAGAACTAAAGACTCTTTTGCGCAAGTTTTAGAATTGAGATTTGAATTTTCGGGTTAGTAAACCCGTGATGACTTGACTTGCTCAGTCAACGGTAAGTCGGGTTGTTACAGGAATTGGGTACAATTTGAAGATTTGATGAAGTTCTTCTTTAATCTGAACTTTACTTGAATGAAGTTAGACTATTTTTGTTCATTTGAAGATTTGTTCATTTCGGTTACAATTTGATGTAAATTTCGTGTAAATTTGTTCATTTGACTATTTTTATGTAAATTTCGTGTAAATTTGAATGAAATTTGTTGTAAAATTTGTTGTTAATTTGTTGTAAGATCTGGGTATATAAGATCTGAGTTTTTGAGTTCTTCATCTTGGTTTTTGAGTTCATCATCTGTGTATTATAAGATCTAGGTTGTTTGATGGTGAACTGGGTATTTTCCACTAAAATTTGTTTCGGATTTGTTCTTAATATTCAACCGTATTTGTTTAATCTGGGTATTTTCCACTAAAATTCGTCCCATTATTCAACGTATGCTTTAATACTAATTTCTCAGAACTAGCTTTGATTCAAATTAGTATTTGTTCATAATATTAGTATAAAACGAATTGAAAAAAAATAAGGGGACTAAAGGCTGCGGTTGCTTGACTTTCGCAGCCTTTAATCTTCTTTTTTTTGTTTTTAAAATGGACTATAGGCTGCGGTTTTTAGGACCTCAACCAATAAAAAATTCTCATTTGCTGCTACAACAAGGGCTGCGAGGTAAAACCGCAGCCTATAACGGTCAAAAAACCGCAGCCATTGACATTTTTTCCACTAGTGAATGGAAAAGGAAATGGAAAAAAAAAACCAGTGAATGAAACAAGGAATAGAATGTGGAGTAAAAAGGAAAAGTAAAGTGTTAATGGGGTTAGAACCATTGACCTCTTGGTAAAAAGTGTATTACTCTACCAACTGAGCCAGCACAAACTTTGTAATTATATTGGTTTTTTTAAACTTTAAGGGATGTCAAATGACTACACTCACACCCCCTGATTCTGCCCTTGGTGTCGTGACTGTTTCAAGTATCAATCCAACTTGCCTTCATCGGCTAATTTGTCTAACACTTTTTTCAACTCACGAGTGAAACATGATAGCAGCCGGCCTAGAGGCCGTAGAGATGATAATGGTCAGAGGAATACAAGATGCTCAGATATGATTAAGAAACAATCCGAGGCCACATCATATCCGGAGGATATTCAGAGTATTACCCCAGCACCCGGTCAATTCAGGATAGTGTTTATATTTTTGGAATACTATGAGTCTATGACCGTGGAAGATAGACATAAAATAGAGGGAGCAAAGATGATTTTTGGGGAAGTAAGCCAACCAATTCAGCACTCACATTCTGAGCCTATTATGCTTACGATAGAAGTCGCACTCATGAACGCAAGGAGGGTCTTGGTAGATACCGGCAGCACCGCCAATTTGATCACAATGGATTGCTTAAAACATCTCAAGTATGGCCCCAAATACTTATAGATGCTTGACACTGGTAGGATTTGGAGGAAGCCGAGTTTTCCCATCTAATATTATAGTTCAACCTATCTGATTTAGGGAGAAATGAAATGGCCGAACCTTACCAGTTCGTTTTACCGTGGTCGATATTTAGTTCTCCTACAACATTATCATGGGGCTTCCCCTTTTCAACAAAGTAAAAGTCGTTATATCCACGAATCAACTACTCATGCAATACGAGAAATATGATAGCAAAGTTAGAATCTTGTATGTAGATCAAAAGATTGGAAGAGAACGCAAGTCAACACGCTCAATATATGAGCCGAAAAGGGAGAATGACAATTGGAAGAGGAAAGCCATTTAGGTAGAGTCGGTCTTACATATGACCGATGATGACACCCGAACAATGACTCGGCCACAACCAGTTGAAGGGTTTAAGGAAGTCGCCATTTGGGGCGAAGAAAAAATACGCATAAGAAAGAACTTAGTCGAACCCGTGAGGAAGACCTTATAGCTGTAATTCAGCAATGCCGGTAGGTATTCGCATACACTATCGAAGAGATGTCTGGCATCCCTGCCGAAGTAGCTTCGCATCAAACCCGGCATAAACCGGTCAAGAAAAAGTTACGACATCAAGGTGCCAAGAGGGCGCGGGTCGCCAACGAAGAAGTTAATCGGCTTCAAAGAGCTGAATTCATCAAGGAGTGCCAATACTCATACTGGCTAGCTAATGGGGTTCTTGTCAAGAATTCATTAGGGAAGTGAAGGATGTGTGGACTTTTGATAAGTGCAATTATTTATCCAAAATCCGATAACCGAGCAAGAAATGGCGATTGTTTGAAGTTTGCTGAAACTGTTAGCCAAAAAAGCACACTCTACTTTCATGAAATTTTTAGCGCAGTCGACTCGGCTTTTACTTCTAGAAAAATCATTTTTTGGGCAGTCTGTGAAGCCAACTTGGCTTTCTTCTAAGGTGCATCCACAATTGACTCGACTGTTTCTTTTGTGCCGATGGTTTCTCGAATCCTTGGAGCCATTATTTAAAGTGGCAGTTACTTTTATCTAGAGTAAAAAAAATTCTTTTGTTATTTGTTTTTCTGTAATCTCTCCGTACCTTGTTAGTTTCCATGGAAGTTTCTTTGTTGAACATCTTTGTTACTCTTTGAATTCTTACTAGTTTAACCAATAGAACGGAAGTTTGAGGATTAATACTATTTTGGTCTTAATCGATATATTTTCTAATTGTAATTTTCATTGAATAAGCTAAAATTGGATGAAGTGTAATTTCTACTAGGAAAAAATTGGTCCTATGATATTATACATGTTCATGTAAGACTTTATAGTGTTTTGTTATTAATGATGTACAATTTTGATTGCCACAAATATGCACCAACTTTGGCCATATAAATTTACATATACCATTTCTTTAAACAACATCCAAACAAAAAGAAAAAAACAAATTAAATATAATACGGTATTTAATTTCTTCACAAAACTCCTAAAAATTAGATATTTTGGGCCTTGTGCCTTTATTTACTATATTACAATACCTTAACAAAATCACATGTTAATACCTTGCATAACATTGTTAATTATTCACCATGAGATAAATCAAGTATTTCAACCGTTCCAAAGATTATATCTATGTTTGATTAAATCGAGAGACTCAAGAATAAAAAGAAGGAAAATATTTTTATAATACAGATATTGTGTTTTCTTTACTCAATACCAAGTCTCTTCTTGTACTCCAATAGAAACTCATAGATTTTTTTCTCATCTTGGAGAGACTTTGCAACACTATCTCTTTCCATGCATTTTTTAGCCCATTCAATAAGTTTAGGGCATGACTCACCAATGCTAAAATTGCCTACTTTTTCCCAAGAATAAAACCAACAATAGAATGAAATAAGGCTAATATCAACAAACCCAAATGAATCCCCTCCAAAATATGGCTTGTTTCATAATTGTTGCTCCAATAATTTCAAATGCCCTAACAATTCCTTCTTGGCTGCCTCATGTTCTTCACCTTTTGTAGTCAAAGTTGTCTTACTACTCTCATAAATCTGCATTAGGTGTACAAGGATTTGGTGTTATTGATCGAGTATAATTATTAAACATACTTTATACTTTGACTTGAGAGTATAAAACTAGGTGAAGAATAAAAAATGAAAATATAAAAAAGCTAAAAAGCTTTTTAGCTTTTTTGTGAATCTGTATTTCCAAAGACATTAGCGGATCATGCAACATTAATTCAAATCATAACTCTAGTTCATTTTTAACAAAAGTTTCAATTATTTTTAACCCACATTATTTGAAAATTTTCATGAGGTAGACAAATATGTTTTTAATCCACATGACTCATTTTAATTTTTTCATGTAGTGGAAAAAATGAAAGTTTTTTAGTTAACTTTACGCTACTTTTACTCAATGTAATGACATTTATTTTCAAAAAAGAAATGTCGTAAGCATCCTAATTCACTACATATTTCGAAATCCAATCAAAATAAATACTAGATTTAAGCAGAAATTCAACATTTTATCTACCACATACAAAAGTAGAAAGCAGAAGCTTACTATGCGAATTTTAAAAAACATTTATGGAAAAGCCTTGAACTCAGAGTTACCATATAAAATTTACCAAATTATTTTCTCATTCCATTAATTTTATTACATGAACATCTCCAATATAATGTAATTTTGCTTAAAATAAATATAGCAAATTTAAATTGACGAAAAGAAATAAAATATAAATGATATCTCAAATGTTTATCAACCACATAAATGTAGTCTAGACTAAATAAAAAAGCAAATCGAAAACAACTATACCTTTTTATCAATATAATCAGCACAGAAACAAGCCTGAGCCCTCTCATAAGGATGAGAAGGCATCAAAGGGTTGTTATCATTCCAAACCTCATCAATATACTGAACAATAATAGAAGATTCACAAACCGGCTTATTATTATGAATAAGAACCGGTATTTTTTTATGAACCGGGTTCATTTTGAGTAATAAATCACTTTTATTCGTTATTATATCTTGTTCTTTATACTCATAATTAACACTTTTTTCAGCAGGTGCAATTCTTACCCTCATTCCAAACATACTTGCCCAGAAATCTAATAGTACTACTTCATCCGCCATTATTATATGTGTATTTGAGATAAAAGAGGGAGGATTTGAAGTTATGTAAAAGGAATGAAATAGGGATAATATAAGGGTTTACGGTTTGTGGTTATTAAAAGAATGTTTTTGTGACGTTGGTTTGAGTAAATCTTATCTCAATGACAATAAAAATATGTGGAAGATGTAAGTTAGAATTTGGGATGACATTCTATTAACTATGTATGTCATGGGTCGAACCGCAAACCTTCTGCTCCACATGCAGATGCTCTATCCATTGAGCCACAAGCGCTTTTGGTCATGGGTGACGTCAACAAAAAATTAACACAATCCTGCATAGGGCGAAATCATGAATGTGATCTTTCTCGTTAATTATGTTAGAACACAACTTCTTGTGAGACACGGTTTCTTTAAAGACAATCTCTTATTGGGTTGGCCCATAAAAAAAATGTGAAGTAACAGTACGAAGTAAGTTTTGATGGACTGGATCTGAGAGACATCTCTCAAAAAGACAATCTCTTAGGAGAGCTGGTATTAGAATCAGTTCTTTAGTTTTGGTTGAAATTTAAAAGTAATTGCACGAGCTTTAAATTTGGAATTTGGAAATTTTGTTTATTTCAAAATATGATTGGAGTGGAAGGTAATCACAATTAGAGGTGTTTAACGGGGCGGGTCGGGTCAAATTTTTAATGGGTCGGGTCGGGGTAGATCATGTTTAATGTTAAATGGGTCGGGATGAGTCAAACTCATTTAAATCCGACTCACTCTGACATTTTTTAAAAAGTTCATAAAATAGGTTTTTATTTATTATGCTATTATGGACCGTTTGGTGAATTCACTTAAGTATATAATAATATCATTAAAAAATTATAAAAAATGGTAACTATTTTTCCACAATTAATTCGTATAATTATCAGACCCGGCCCGACCCGACCTTTTACACCAAAGCCCGTTAATGACCCGCCCCGTTAATGACTCGACCCGCTGATGACCCGTTGAAATGTGACCCAACCCTTGACCCGTTGGGTCGACCCGCCCCATTGAACACTTCTAATCACGACTCACACCAGTCTCCAGTTGGCTAAAGTAAGTAGGTCATATCTTTGATTATTTCCTAGCTTTTGGGAGTGGAATCTGTTTAAATTACGGTGCTAGTACTGTTAACTTTTAAAGTACGAAAAACTAAAACCTTTTCAAAACCCGATTATTGACATGAGATAAAACAAATAGATATCACAATGAATAATTATACCTTTGAGCGTGAATCCACTAACAAAATACAATAACGAGATAAGAACTGCAAAATGAAGTTCATCTAGTGTAGTACACCAATAATGTCTCGTAAGTCCTCTATATTAGTACGTCGTTTAAGAACCTTTCTTAAACTAATTTTATATATATACATGTTAAGACAATGAACTTAAGTTTTCTAAGTCTTTATATATTTTTAAGCCAAGCGAAAAATTATAACATATACATATACATATACATATGATAAAGCTCGTAAACGTCTTTTCTCTTTTGTATATCTCAATGAAAAGGTGTTATATAATCTTATATATACACACTAGCTAATAGTATACGTTTTTTATCAATAACACCAATATTTGTTTTTATGGCAATCATATACATATTATAATCCAGGAATTTCTATGCACGTGTCATCCTATGAAAATTCTCCTTTTTTTTATTTTTTTTTATTTCAAGTAATGAAAGTCATTCTTATTAGCAATTATTTTTCTACTTTATTACTACAATACTACATTTTTACTTCATATTCCACCTCCCTACATCCCCACCCTTTATAATAATCATAATCATAATAATAATTATAATTATTCCAACTCCCTACATCTCCACCCTTAATAATAATAATAATAATAAAATAATAATAATAATAATAATAATAATAATAATAAAAATAAACATTTATACTAAATAAATAATTTGAACATAATAATAGAAGTACTATCAAAGCTTATATATTTATTACATTACTACATTTTTACTTTACATTTCAACTCCCTATATCCCCACCCTTTAAAATAATAATAATAATAATATAATAATAATAATAATAATAATAATAATAATAATAATAATAATAATAATAATAATAACAAATATATAATAATTAAAAAATTTGAAAGGACACACAAATTAAAGATAAAAATAATAATAATAATAATAATAATAATAATAATAATAATAATAATAGTTTTTTTTAGTAATGAAAGTCATTCTTAAAGTATAGTAATTAATTTTTCTACTTTATTACTACAATACTACATTTTTACTTCAAATTCCAACTCCATATATCCCCAATAATAAAATTATAATAAATAAATAATTTGAAAGGACACACAAATTAAAGATGATAATAATAATAATAATAATAATAATAATAATAATAATAATAATAATAATAATAATAATAATAATAATAATAATAATAATAATAATAATAATAATAATAATAATAATAGAAGTACTATCAAAGCTTCTATATTTATTTAAAGATAGTTATAGTGTCATTCATCAAAGCTGTCATGGGAAAAATTTATAAAGTTGTATGTTTTAAGCATTATTGAAACAATAGAGACTATAAAGCAACATTCCACAAAAATCGAATTGTTTTTACAAGATTTACTAATGTCTAAATTTGTGATGATGTGGAGATTTCACCATATGTGATGAAATTTGTCTCATTTTCAGATCTTCTATCACAAACTTATGATATGCCTTATTTATGCGGTATGTATTCTATCTCTTTATTCTTATAGTTTAATAAGCTATATATTAAATTCTAATTTTAATATAAATATTATTAAATTTTAGGAAAAATTGTTTTTAAAAAGCCAACCTTTTGGCCATCTGCAAATAAAGAGTCAACGTTTCATTTATTCAATAAAAAGACAACTTTTGTCTCATTATTGCAAATAAAGAGTCAACGTTTCATTTATTCACTATAGCAGGTAAGTTTTCAACTCTAAATTTATTGAATAAATGAAACATTGACTCTTTATTTGCAAAAATGCGACAAAGGTTGTCTTTTTATTGAATAAATGAAACGTTGACTCTTTATTTGCAGATGGCCAAAAGGTTGGCTTTTTAGAAATAATTTTTCCTAAATTTTAACATATATGATCTAATGAATATGTTTTTTAAAAGGATAGATGTTATTGGACAAGTGCTGTCGTTTAGTGATGTCCATATAACTCCACCTATAAAATGCATAACTTTGAAGTTGTGTGATACAGAGTATGCGTATAATTATTTTTTTTTATTATTTTTTAGACAGTTTGAGATAATTATTTTGATAAAAAAAATTCAAAACTATGGTAATAAGTTTTGTAACAGGGATAATAGAATTTCATGCAAACTTTAATTTGGGATACATATGCCGAGAAAATATTTGAATATATATCACAACAATTACCAATGAGTTTGTTTTTATTGTTCTTAGCTTTGCAAATGCGAAAAACATTCAACAAAAAAAAATACTACCAATAAACTTTCATGTAATATAAAAAATTTACACAACCTGTGCATAGCACGGGTAAATACCTAGTATAACATAATAAAGGAAAAATTAGAATATTCATCATCTTTTCAACTTTAGGTTACAAAATGAGGATTAATAACCTCATTAAACCGATCATATAATTAGTTATAAAGTAGGAGTTACACAATTTAATATAACTATTATATCAAATAGAGGATTATGACTATTATCTAGTCCAACAAGATAAGTCACATGACTAATATAGATTTAAACACATAAAATGGTCTCACACATTGATATAGTGTGACACAATAGGATTAGTGACGTTGAGCTCGGACAATTATCAAATAGAAATCATGTGACATTTATTGGTTTCTAGTAAGACATAAACGTTACTCATTGTAAACTAAATTAACCTGTCATTGTATACATACTTAATTACGTTAAACAACTTAAAAAATATTCACTTGATTATTGACCATTTCTAACAATCTCCCACTTGTTCAAGAAACAAGTCTTTTTGAGTTGTAGAATCCTCCCACTAACTCCTACTTGTTCCAATAAGTTGTGAATCTCAAATTCTTTGTCAACTTAAGTATTAATCAAACACAAGGTAAGAACAATTGTCATCCTTATTTGGTCTGATCATGTTCCTCGGACTCATGAGATGAATTGAATAACAAATGATTATCTCCATAATCCATTGAGCATAGCCATGCATTTACAATTCCAACTCTTCAAGTGGCTTAGACTACTAACCCCAAAAGGGTATGACAATTCCATCTTCTCCCTCCTCTATTCGCAACGTAATTCATAAAATTCTTGAGTACAATCCTTATAGCCCCTTTTACGGCATGAAGTTAGACAGCATCAAAGAACAATACTTCCTCACATATGAAGTCAGTGAAAAACTCAGGTCTAAGGATTCTATTTGTAAGTCGATTTGAGATATTGTTCTTAAACAATACTCAAAAACGGGTCATGTCCAAATAGAGATACTCAACCTCTGTCAATGTGATTGACTAGAGATCAATTGTCTCTATGATCTATGAACGCGATCATCAATCAACTACATTCTGACCATTATAGGTAATTGGCGTCCAACTCAACTACATGGCCAGGGACCTAAAATAATCTAAGTTCTCTAGTTCACATTATAGGGTTCATTTGTCATATCACATCTAATAAACTATATAGACTTTATAGACTATGGTTTGGACTTCATTTAATTCTAAACCATCCTTAAAGGAATAAGCACAACACTTTAAAAAGATAATCATGAATCTTATATTACATTGAAGACAACTACAAATGTAATATAACTTTTATATGCGTCTCATACACAAAACTGACATCTAAACCATTGATGTCTTTTCCAACTAAATGCATCTCATGATTTTATTGGGACACTAATTTAGTTAGTAGGTATAGTTTCCTAATTAATTTTACACCTAGTTTACTTAACATTGTTTGTAGAATTTTCTATAGTTTAGTTGGAACTCTTCCAGCTAACATCGCTTTCGTTCAGATTGAAGAAGTAACTAGATTACAATTAGAAACAACATTATCTATTAGAAAATTAGCATCTGTGTAACCCTTTACACATAATTTAAATACACCTCCAAAAACTAAGATCTTATCCTTAATCCTGTTATGGTACTTTAAGATTCTTGATCGTCGTCCTTTGGTCATTACTAGGGCACGATTAATTTCTTTTCTTCATGTTCAAGGCACACGAAAACATTTGGTTGATTACACATCATAGCATACATGATAGATCTAATCGTAGAAGTCTATGGAATGCTTCTCATCTTCTCCAGCTCATCAGGTGCCAATGGACACTACTTCTTGCTAAGAGACATGCCGTGAGACATGGTAATAAACCTTTCTTAGAGTTTTCCCTATTGAACCTTTCAAGGACTTTATCAATATAAATCCTTTGACTGAGCCCAATCATCCATTTTGATCTATCTCTATAGGTTTGGATGCCTAAAATGTACTAAGCCTCTTCAAGGTCTTTCATAGAGGAACAACTACTTAGCCAAGCCTTTACAAACTCAAACATCGATACATTATCCCCTACAATCAGTATGTCTCCCACATACCAAACTAAGAAAACAATAAAAAAAATACTCCCACTGCCTTTCTTGTATACACAAGACTTTTTGCCATTTATGTTTGTTTTCATCTTATAATCCACTTGCAGTCGATTGGTCCAGCATCTTCAAGCAAATCAGCTAAGTTTCAAGCTTGATTGTCATAAATGGACTCCATCTCAGATTTCATGGCTCCAAGCCATAGTTTAGAGTCAGAGCTCTCCATTGGTGCCTTAAAGGTAGTAGGTTCTTGCTTATTTTGAAAAACAAAAGTCACTATGTTTGGGAAGAATAACGTAAAACAAAAATACTTCGCTTTTCTCTAATATGTGGAAAAGTTTGAAGCTTAAGGTCATCATGTGGATTAACAAAAATATTTGCCTACGACATACAAAAGTTTATAATTCAGGGTTACCATGTAGAACTTTTCTTTTATATTTGACAATACATACTTTATTCGTAACAATTATAATGTAGAATTATTTATTAGAAAAAATTACCTATATTAATCCAACTCATTTATGATTTTCCTAAGATAATCTCAATTATTAATTAACCATGAATAATCTCAACTTTGAAGGGTATATCCCTAGAGTAAACCTGATAACTGGATGACTTGCTACAGAAAATTTTATTTTTTTTAAAAAAGATAAATTATAATAAAATGTGGGAAAAAATGTAAAAAAATTGTTCAATAATAATATATGATTTTTTTATTATTTAGATTAATTAGAATTTTTTATGTAAATTATCAAAATTTTCACTAACTTTAAATTAATTTTGAATTTATTTTTTTTGGTGAATTACCTACTATGTACAAGTCATCAGGTTACCAAGTTTACTCTAGGAAAATACATCTAAAACTGGTATAATTCATGATTAATCAATAGGTGGGATTATCGTAGGAAAATCATAAAAAGGTTGGATAAGGTTGGATTCTTCTAAGTAATTTTTCCTATTTATTATTCATCATATGCATTATCTTAAAAAACATATAAATAATAACGTGTATTTTGAAAATATGACTTTATTATAAGTTTTGGTGAATATTATTGAAAGTCATTTTTAATTGTAACTAGCATAAATCCATTTTCTAAATTGTAATTTTCATTGAATAAGCTAAGATTGGATAAAGTGTAATATTTACTACCAAACAATTGATCATAGAAATTTATAGATGTTCATGATTGACTTTAGCATATTGTTATTAATGTTGTGCAACATTGATTGCCAAAAATATGCATTAATTTTAACAATATAAATTTATATATACTATCTCTTTTGTCATCATCCAAACAAAAAGACAGAAAAAATAAAGGAAAACTAATAATTAAATAAAACACTTGATTTTCTTCACAAAACGCCTAAAATTAGACAATTTAATCCGTGTGTCTTATTACAACACCTCAACAAACATCACATTGAATGACACAACCAAACTCAAGTACTCAATACATACATCAATCTACCATGCATAACATTGCTAATTATTCACCAAGAGATAAAAACAACTATTTCAAACGTTCCAAAGATATATTTATGTTTGATTAAATCCGTAGACTCATGAATAAAAAAAAGGAACATATCTTCAAAATGATGTGTGTTTTCTTTACTCAACACCAAATAACTTCTTGTAGTCCAATAGAAACTGATAGATCTTCTCCTCATCTTGAAGAGACTTAGCAACACTATCTCTTTCCATGCATCTTTTAGCCCATTCAATAAGCTTAGGGCATGACTCACCAATGCTAAAATTGCCTACTTTTTCCCAAGCATAAAACCAACAATAGAATGAGATGAGACTAATATCAAGGAACCCAAATGAATCCCCTCCAAAATATGGCTTGTTTCCTAACTGTTGCTCCAATAATTTGAAATGCTCTATGAATTCCTTCTGGGCTGCCACTTGTTCTTCACCTTTTGTAGCCCAAGTTCTCCTACTATTCTCATAAAGCTGCATATGGTGTACAAGAGTTGGTGTTAAAGAGTATATAAGCATAAAACATACTCATAAGTAGCTAGGATGACTCATTATAAAAAAAAAAAAAAAAACTAAGTTAGGCGACAAAAAATAAAGCTGATGCCTGTAAGTTTGTTTGTCGCCAAAATTGTTGTTCAAAATTTTTTAAACGGTTCAATTTTTAGTAATTGGGAGGGAAACTTTTATGTGACAAAATAAGCGACAAATGTTTTTGTCGCCAAACTGTTATGTGACAAACCTATCTGTAAACTATTTTGTAGCCAAACTTTTATGCTACAAAATTGGTGACAAAACTTATTTGTCACATAAAGTTATTCATATTATTTAAACTCTCCATATTCATCACTTGTACGTATTCTATCTTATTTCATCTTTTCCCATTTTCTTCATAATCTCTCATCTTCCTTTCTAATACATTTCTTCTCCTTCTCTAATCCCCATAAACTTATTTCTATAAGAAGCTTAATCACTTCATTAATGGGAGCTACAATAAGAAGCTTAATTAAACACTTATCTTCTCTCTAATCTCAAACATTTTGAAAAATCTTCCCAACATTGAGTTTTGAATGCCACGATCTAGTTTATTGTTCTTCGATTTTGGGTTGTTTTTCGTTTTTTATCTTCGTTTTTTATCTTCGATTTAGTGTTGTTGTTCTTTGATTTTGTTCTTCATTTTTTCACTTTTTGTTCTTCGCTTTTGTTTGTTCTGGTTGTTCATGTTTTTGTTCTTCAATTTGGTTTTTCGTTCTTCATTTTTTTTTCAAGTTTTTTGCTTCTTTTTTTTTAGTTTTTTTGTGTTGGATTATTGTTTTTTTGTTTATTTTCTTCATTTATTTTTCAATTCTGGGTTTCTTTTGTTCTTTCACATTATTGGACTATTTATGATTTTTTTTATAATTTTATCTATTTTTCTAAATTTGGAAAGGATAATTATTTTTCTAGGGAGTCCTTAATATAATAAAGAACCATTAAAAATAAACTAATTATTTTTTAGTTAAAATTTTATTCACTCGTTTTTTGTTGTGTAAATATTACTTAATAATGTATATTTGTTAAAAGAAATTGAATATTTGTTATTATTATTTTAATAATAATAGTAATATAATAATAAAAAACAAATATTCATTTTTTTTAATTCGTCTTAAATAATTAGGCGAAAAAATAGGTGTCGTTCCTATTTTTGTCGCATAGAGTTAGGCGACACAAAAAAAACCAAATGCGACAAACTTTTGGGTGACAAAGCGTTTTGTCGCCTATTTTGTCGCCAAATGGCTTATGCAACAGATTATTAGGCGACTTAAACATTTATCGCCAAACCCTTTTATTTTTGTAGTGACTTGAGAGCATAAAACAAAAGCAAATACTATCACTTCTAGTCATTTATATTTTATTTTTCTAATCTTTTAACTTAAAACGCAAGTTAAAACATAGTCTAGTGAAGACCATAAGCACACACTCTCTTTTATATATTTTTTATTATATGTTCCGAACACCCAATCATTTGACCAACATTAAACATACTCTAAGGATTGAATTTGGTTATAGCCAGACGTGCAAAACTAGATGAGACAAATAGTAGAAATAAAGGGATAGAGGGGTATATGCTAGCATTATAGCTTAAGTTAAACCTTGACCCTTCTACTTCTTTTTTTGTCTAAATTTCAAGTTCAACTTGGTTTAACACAATTTGTCTACTAATTCATGTTTTTTTCACTGAACACAAAATAGTCAAATAGCCAGCTTTAGCTTTTTTGTGATTCTCGATTTTCTAAGATATTAATGAATCATGCGACGCTAATTCAAATCTTCATTCTAGTTTATTTTTAATAACATGTTTCAATTTTTTTAAGCGCACAAAATTATTCTCTCATGTATCAAACTCAAGTTGATGAAAATAGCACACAAAAATTAATAATAAGTACTTCTTAAAAGTTTATCATCCATAGAAATCTAGCATAAATAAAACAAAAACAAATTGAAAACAATTAATAGAAAAAAATATATACCTTTTTATCAATATAATCAACCCAAAAACGAGCTTGAGCCCTCTCATAAGGATCAGAAGGCATCAAAGGATTCTTATCATTCCAAACCTCATCAATATACTGAACAATAATAGAAGATTCACAAACCGGCTTATTATTATGAATGAGAACCGGTATTTTCTTATGAACCGGGTTCATTTTGAGTAACAAATCACTTTTATTGGTTATTATATCTTGTTCTTTATACTCATAATTAACACCTTTTTCAGCAAGTGCAATTCTCACTCTCATTCCAAACATACTTACCCAGAAATCTAATAGTACTACTTCATCCGCCATTGTTGAATGTGTTTTTGAGCTTAATGAATTAAGGAGAATTTGAAGTTTTGTGATGGAATGGAATAGTGATAATGGTTGGGATTACGCCTTGTTATTTATAGAGTGTTCTTGGGTCCTTCATTTAACTAAATCTCAACGTGACTAAACATATGTGGAAGATGTAATTTAGAATTTTGGATGGAATTCTTATAACTTTATCGGCCGTTTGGTAGGTGATAATAAACGATGTTAATGAGAATGAAAAATCTAGTTTAATTTTTGTTGAAAACCTCTTAGCTACTTTGATGTTCAAGTTTTTCCAACTTCAATAATCTCATTTTCTTCATAAAATTCATTTCAATGTTTTACCATTGGGATAGGTGGTATTAGGTAGAATGGAAATTTATATAACAAAAAACTTTTTTGTGATTAAAGTTTCATTACCATGAGAATGATATGAAACTTTTAATGAAAATTTACATTATAATTTATTTTCATTACCACCATTTAATAGGACATACCAAACAGGGCCGTATATGTCATGGCCATAGGTGATAATTTAAAAAAAAAATACAATTTTGTGGGTAGAGCACAATAAGTTTTTAGATATTTTTTTAGCTTCTTTGTTTTGTGTTATTTGTTTCTCTACATGTAGCAATCCATTGCCCTACTTAGGCTTTTTTTTTTGGAAATATTCAATAATATTCACTACAATTGGTGGTCCAGTTCACACCAATTGTCTGATTCAATTTTTCATTTTTACTCCCATACGTAACACTTATTTAGGTCGATTCTAGTTTTAGTTTGTCCTACTTATTTTGTATATTTCTATTTTTAGATAATATCCTATCACTTTTTTAAATTTCATCCTAAATTAAAATTTTTTTAATTTTATGCCCACGATTATTATTTCTGTTTATTTAGTATTATTAATATCCATTTTTTCTTAAATAAGCTCTCACTTTCTATTTGGTTTTGGTTCAATTCTTACTAGATAATGTCCATGCGATGCACGGTTTTATTAAATTTTTGATACATTTGTTTAAACCAAAAAATTAAAAATTGATGGCTTTATGTTTTAACCATCTCAAAATATCCTATAATCATTTAATAAATAACATTATAAAGATTTATAGATAATTAATATAAAATAAAATAAAATATCTGATTTTCTAATATTAAATAAATAATATGACCTAAAAAGTAAAAAAAATCAAAATATTGATAATAATATAGTTATAATTAGAAATAAAAAAGTCAAAGTATAAACGTTAGTAATAAAAATAATGGCATCATCATTGAATTTTAGAGGAAAACTTTTATTAAAAAATTGACACATAAAGACAACTTTTCGACTAACCCAAACAGTCGGAAATTACCGACTAACTTTCCGACTGACCTGTGTTAGTCGAAAATTCCGACTAAATTGCTACTAAATTATGTATTGGTCGGAATTTTTAAATTGAAAAAAAAAATTTATTTCTTGTCTTATTTTTTTCGACTAATTTCCGACTGAATTTTAGTCAGACAATTACGGAGCATTTTCCGACGAAAATTCAGTCGGAATTTTAGTTGGTAAACCAAAATTCCATTTTTCACCGTAAATTCTTCACATTACTGTTAGGGCCCGGTTGGTTAGTGATACTAAATTGTGGTAATGACAATGATTTATAGTGTAAAATTTTATCAAAAAATTTTATATCATTCCCTTGGTAGTGAAACTTTGATCACAAAATAGTTTTTTTGTCCACAAATTTCCATTACCACCTAATACCACCTCTTTCAATGGTGATGCATTGGAATGAATTTATGAAGAAAATGAGATGATTGAAATTGGACAAGCATGGCCATCAAGGTAACCAAGAGATTTTTAAACCAAAATTACACTAGTTTTTCATTCCTATTACCACCATTTATTACTACATACTATACGGGCCGTTACAGTTAGGCATTTTGCAATTTATTAGTTGAATTTGACCAAATTGTAATGTACTACTCCCTCCGTTCTTTTTTGTTCTTCCCGTTTAGAATATTTCATTTTTGGAGAGAGAAATTTGATTAAGATTTTTAAGACATTTATAGATGATAAAATATATCCATATGAGATCTCCTTAGATTCGTCTAATGTGTATATTTTTATCATATATTTTTTATAATTTTTTATAATGCGTATTTAGAGATATTTAGGCTCGAAAGTTGCTTTGAACACTGTGCAAAAAGTAAATGGGAAGAACAAAAAAGAACAACGGGAGTAATACTTTATTAAAATTGTAATACTTGTAGTTTACTAATACTTAGTACTCCCTCCGTTCCTTTTTGATATTCTTATTTGGGTTTTTCATCAAGATTAAGAAAAATGGAATCTTTGGTGGTAGTGAGTATTATTTTAATTATATAGTAGTAGGAAGTTGTGATTGTATTGGAAGTATGAGAGAAAAAAATAATTAAATAATAGTATAATGTAATGATTGTATTAGAATTATGAGCGAGAAAATTATTAAATAGTAGTGTGAGGTAAGGAAAGTGGGGTTTTAAGGGGTAAAAGTGGGGTGGGATGAAAACTTTCCAAAAATGGAAAATATTCTAAAGGCGTGGAAAAACTTATGGAACTACCCGTTTTAATAAGGTGGAAAAACAAAAAGGAACGGAGGGAGTAATAACTAGTACTTTATTTAAAATTGTAAAACCGTAAAATCGGAAGCAGTTCCAGAAAAATAATAATTATACTAATACTACGCTAATACGAAATACTAATACTAAGATGAATAATCATACTAATACTATTCACATTACTCTAATACGACATCATACTCATACTCATAATCTACTAATACGAGTAGGAATATAGTTATACAACTAATATTATACTAATGATAAACTAATACGACTAATAATTTACTTATACATATAATAATAATAATAATAATAATAATAATAATAATAATAATAATAATAATAATAATAATAATAATAATAATAATAAGCACTAATTAATTTGACTAATTATATACCAATCAACTAAAAATATACTAATTTGATTAAATTGTGACCTTTATACAAATACCAAATTAGAAATAATAATGGCTAAAATTTTAAAAATTATAAAAAGATCATAACCAATAATATACTATTAATGCACTAATACAAGTATAATAATGCTCTAATACAAATAATAATATACAAATGCAACTCACAATAAAACTAACAATAAAACACTGGGTAGGATGATGATGATGATGATGCAACTAACAATAAAACTAATACAGTATGACGACGAATAATACATTAATACTACGAATAATGCTATACAACTATTAATAAACTAATACAACTAATAGTAATAGTAATACTACACTAATACGATTAATATTATGCTATATAATTATTAATCAACTACGACTAATTACATACTAATAATATTAGTATTACACTAGTAACGCACTAATACGATTAATACGACTAAATAACTAATAATGTAATAATAATGCACTAATACGAGTAGTAATATACCTATACAACTAATGATATAATAATAATACACAAATACAGCTACTACGACTAATTACATACTAATAATATATTAGTACTATACTAATAATTAATAATACACAAATATGATGATGATAATAATAACAACAATATAATAATAATAATAATAATAATAATAATAATAATAATAATAATAATAATAATAATAATTATAATAATAATAATAATATTTGGTATGCGAGGAAGCTCTCCTACATCGCGCGTCTCCACCTTGTCAACTCTATCCTTATGAGCATCTCTAACTTCTAGAGCCAAACTGTCATATTGCCCAAGAAAGTGTTGAAACAGATCAATAACGTTTGTCGCTCATACCTGTGGCATGGCGAAGCGGACAAAAACAATCCTGGGAATGTGAAATGGGAAAAGGTTTGTAGACCCAAGAAAGAGGGAGGCCTTGGTGTGCGCAATATTCAAATCTGGAACCTAGCAGCTGTTGGCAAAATTGCATGGCAAATTAGCATGAAGCAGGATTCTTTGTGGGTTAAATGGGTCCACGGCGTTTACATGAAAGGAGGAAGATGGGATCGTGTAACACCCCGTAATTTTTATAGAATATTCAATTTTAAAATAAATCAATAATAGTCAATCTTTATTAAAATAAATTAAAATAAATTAATAATTTTTATCATCATTTAGTAGTTAATCTTTAATCATAATTATACATGTGTGATAAAAGTAGATCATGATATTAAATCACATAATTAGTTGATTGACAAAAAAAAAAAAAATAATAATAAAAAAAAATAATAATAAATCACATAATTTTTATAATCATTTTAGGAGGAATTTGGAGGGGTTTGTAACTCCCTCTTAAGTGTGTATTATGACACTTTTAAGAGGGGAGTTAGGGAAGCTTAAAGGGTGTGATTTTTTCTATAAAAACCACTCTTATCAAGAATGTTCCACTTTTTGTCATTTGCTTTACCTCAAAGAGTTTCTTTCTTTTTCTTTTCCCTCTTCTTAATTTCGGTTCTCACAAAAAAAAAAAAAAAAAAAAAAAAAAAAAAAAAAAAAAAAAAAACTTTGTGTTCATCTAAATTCCAAATCAAGGGTAAGTGAAATCTAAGAGTTCATATTAGATTTTTACTTTTAAAGTAAATTATATTTTATATTTTATATATGATGATGTCCTATGAATATTTTTTTTATGTTTTATTCATATAATCCTTTAACAAAATTGAATTGTTAAAAGGGTTAAGTCAAAATTTTATAAAATCCTTCATTGATTTATATTCTTTAACAAAATTCAAATTTGATATAAGAATAAAACCTATTTTTAATATTTAAATAAATTTGTTTCATTATCAAAATTTCCCTAGCAAAATTTCAATTTGCTAGAAGAAATTTAAAGGTGTAGATTAAGTGAAATAAGTATGTATGATTTCATAAGTTCCTTATCAAAATTTGATTTGTTTAAGGGATTGAATTTATTTATATGTGTGATTAGAATCATATGGGCGTTTGGCTTATGATTTCTACAAAAAAAAATATAATAGTTCGATTTGTGCAATGATCAAGTATTAAATTCTATTATTTGAATTTATTATTTTTAGTATGTGTTTGAATGGTTTCGTGTTCGATGGTGGACGAATTTACGTGTGAAATAGTAATTATTTGTGGTTGAAATTGTTAAGAGATTGTGTATTAAGAATTTGAATTTATGTTGTTTTACGATTCGGTTTTTGTTATTTTCTTAGTTATGAATTATTAGGTGGATCTTTCTTTTCATATGAAAGAAATAATCGAAATCCGATGTTATGTTACATGGCACGAATTCCCGGACAGCCATAGCTGTCCCGGAAGTGACGCCTCACATTCCTTTAAGTAGGATATGTTTTTCGTGTTGTTTTGATTAATCGGTATATTAAAAAGTTGTTTAAACGCTTAAAATAATTAAAAATAGTAAACGAATTTTAGAAATTTTGAAAATTGGTGTCCAAGGTAATTGATGCGTTCCGGACGCAGTGGTGAGGTCGGATTTTTCATTTGGATTTTCTAAACTGTCCGAATTGACGGTTTAAGTTTCTGGTTTAAAATGGAATTTTGAGTTATTTGGAATTTGATGAAATCAATTAAAATTATTTAGTCTTATTGATATATTAGTGGTATAGAATGAGTTAGAGGTGAAAACACGTTCTAATACGTGTTCGTTTTGTATGTATGTTTGTTTAGGACCTCGATTCATAAGAGGGTGAAATTCCTGTAGCATTTGAGTTATCTCTGTTTGCTGTTGCTTAAAGGTACACGCTTAGACCATACATTATATGTGGTTATGCAAGTAGTGTTGTTTCATTCTTGAATATTGCATTGTGACTCACATAAGGATTAGAAACCTCAAATAATTTGAAAGAAGTTTAACTTGGAAATTGAGGATGGATGTTTTGGGTTATCCCAATGGGTTAATATTTTGGAATGGATTATATAAATTTTGTTCCCATGGCAGTTTTGGATCATTACGGTCACCATGGGGGTATGCATACTTTAACCTTTGACGACCCGAACAGGACGGGCAACGTCTTAGGTCGGTGGTTGCCTTGGGATTAGCTCTCCCAAGTGTATTCCTCCAAATGAAATGGATTATTACTTGGACGACCCGAATAGGACGGGCAACGTTTCAAGTTGGGGTTTTGAATAAATATATTTTAGAGCCTTTGCATGTTAGGGTGAACACATTGTTTGCTTTCCACTTGTTGATGTTTTGTATGTTGTCTCTGACGTGTATTGGATTGTTCCTTTGAACTTGCTTCCGTTGTCAATCGACGACTAGCAGGTTGATTGCAGGTGGGAATTGGAGTGAGGTTGAAGTTAGGATCACGTCACCCAAGACCGCGTCTTATGTAATAATAAATATAGTAGAAAATAATTTACTCTTGTGTAATGGTTTTCAGACTAGTTCGTTTTGTCGTTTCGTTAGTAGAGGCCGTTGGGTTCTCAAGTTGTATTATGAACTTTACAAACCTGTCACTACCATATGTTTTAATTTTCGCTTAGTTATGTTCCCTTATCGTTGGAACGTTAACGATCTTGGATGGGAACCTCTAAGTGTCCAGTTGTGAACCGGATTCATATTTTCATATGATTATCCGGCTCACGCGAACCGGACCGTTACAATTGGTATCAGAGCCAACGTTCCCTTAGAGGTAAAGGAATACTTGACCTTAGCAGAGAGAGTTGGGGTATGACTAATGTGTTATAAAATGGCTGTATGTAGATTTCTCTTATTGTGATGTGTTTTGGGGTATGTTTGGAAGGGGACCGTTAGGATCTTATAGTAGTATAGGTGACCTCGGTTATCAATAATCTTTTAATTACCTTCTGTTTTATGCATATGTTCAGAATTATGGACAAAAGAAAGGCCCAAATGAACCCACACACCCCTAACCAAACTAGCGAAGTATCGAGGTTTGACCCGGAGACTGCATAGAGGGAGGTTTTGAATAATGATATTTGGAAAATAAGAGGTGGTGAGAGCATCCAAGATTATAAGGAAATGATGCAAATGATAAAGACTAAAGCTGATAGGGTATGTTCTGACCTAGAGTTGGATCTAGATAAGTGACATCATTTATCCGAGTCAAGGAAAAGGGTAGAAGTAAACCAGGGAGAGCCAAGTGGAGTTAACTTCCAAGATGGACCCTTAGAAGAGGAGGGGTATGACGGGGACGAAAAAGAAGACCCCGATGAGGAAGAGGAAATGGAAGAGGAAGAATCCTATGAAGAGGTAGAGTCCATGGAGGAGGGAGAACTCCACATAAAGGAGGAATCTGATGTAGTTATGGAGTAGATAGGGGATGAGTACTTATCTGACCTTCCACTAGTAGACCTCAGGTCACAGTTTGGGAATATTTTTGAGGTGCGAGACCCTAAACAGGAATCACTGAGTTCTATAGAGAATACTAGTGAAGATGAGAGAGAAGGTTGGGGATCTCATTATGATCTGTATGGATTTAGGGTTGAATCTGGAGAGGAATTTTCAAATGAGGAGGATCCTGAGGAAGAAGAAGAAGAGTTGCTAATAAACAGTCCAATGGATAGCGACTGGGAATCAGAAGGAGGATACATGAGCTCTAGTACTGACTCCGGAGACGACGGGGATGATAAAGATTTTGACATAACTAATTATGATGAGTCTGTTGATGTTATAGATGCTTGGCGTTAATTTTCTTATTTTACCTTCCTTTTTGTTTGTTATCTTTTTAGTTGTTCTTTTTTTTTTTCCTAATAATGTAAACGCTCGGCGTAAGTTGTTATAAATTAATAAAAAAATTATCAATAAAACAGTATATTGAGTTGTTTTCAGTGCTCTCTTTTTGTTTCTTTCGTTTGTTTTACGATATGTTAGAATGGCTTAATAGCCACAATAATTAATAATATACTTGTAGACATCTGGATGTGTGTATTCACTTATGTTTATTTTATTTCAAGCACCTCTTTTCTTAAGAATCTACAAGACCTTAGGACACGTTAGTATTAGTACCGTTCCTTTGGTTGCAGAAGATGCCTCCTCTCTCCCGAAAAAGGCTAGCTAAGAACGGAACTAACCGAGCCTTAAGGAGCTTAGTTAAGGCGTTAGCCGGGGTTAGTGCGCCACAAGAGAGGTCTTTGTCTGAACAGGCTTCTGATATGAGTAAGAGGATTAGCCAGAACAAACCATCCCCTTTTGATGGTAAAGGAGAACCATCAGAACATGAACATTGGTTAAGAGAGTTTGACAAACTTTTTGATGTAGTAGAATGTCCAAAAGAACTGAAGGTTAATCAGACAGCTTTTTATTTGACTGGGGAAGCTGACTTTTGGTGAGCAAATAGTAAGGCGGGGTTAATAGAACAAGCTGAGAGACTTTTCGATTGGGATATGTTTAAAAGGGCTATGCGGGAGAAGTTTTATCCTTTACACGTGAGGAAGGATAAATCGAATGAGTTTGCCCGATTTGAAATGGGTAGTTTGACTGTTGATGAATACTACCACAAGTTCATGGGGTACATCAAATACTGTCCAGATGATGTACCCACTGAAGAGAAGAAAATGCAACGCTTTGAACTTGGATTATCTTTTGATACTCAAAAGTATATCGAAAGTGATCGCTAAAGCACGTTAGAGCAAATGTATAAGCGTGCAGCTCTGGTAGGGAGTATTTTACGGAAAGGAAAAGAAAAGGAGAAGAGTAGTTTTACAGAGAAGAGGAAGGAATTAGTAAGTCCAAACCTCAGGAACACCTGAAGGTTTCCATTTGAAGAAACCAAAGATCGTTGGTGGCTTCCAAGGGGGCAGTTCTGGTGTGAGTGCTGGATATAGGGGGAAGCAAGACCTGTAAAACCTTTGCTACATCGGGATAGAAAGGAAAGAAAGTACTTATGCAGGAGGTGTAAGAAAAACCACCCTGGAAAGGATTGCGAAGGGAATTTAGTTGAATGTAATTTCTGTCACAAGAAGGGACATAGGGAGTATGAGTGCTACATAAAGAAAGGAAGTAAGAATCGACCAACTGGGGGAGATCATCACGGTAACAATGGTCAGAGATTCCAACGACAGTTTAATGGGGGGGCAAGTCCGGTCAGATGGCAATCGGGTTGAGGGTTCAGGAATACCACGAATGGGAAACCAAGTGGGAGGAATAAGCGCATAGCCGGCTGGCGGACGGGTATCTTCGGTCAGTTCAAGGGAAGCTGACCAGGCGACGGAGGTGGTTACAGGTACGTTCACCATCCATTCTATAGATGTTAATGTATTGTTTGATTCGGGTGCAACTTGTTCCTTTCTGGCAAGGAGTAAAGTAGACGAACTGAATTTAGAAACTTTTGAAAAAGTATCATATACCATGGCGGTTCCTTCGGGTTGATTATATACTTGCGATAGATTATATAGAGATGTTCCTTTAAAGATAGAGAAAGTTGTTTTTCCTAGTAGTCTATATGTGTTAGATATGGAGGGTTTGGAAGTGATTTTGGGAATGGATTGGTTAGGAAGATATAAAGCTACCATTGAATGTAGAGAGCAATGAGTGTTGTTGGTAGGACCACGTGGGGAAAACGTTAGATATAGAAAATTTTCTAAAGGGCCTGGAACAAACTTAGTGTCGACCTTGGAGTTACAAAGACTTGTGAGGCAAGGACATCCTTTGTAAATGTGCCATATCATACAGGAAGGAAAGAAGGAGGTGGACCCTAATGATGTCGCGGTGGTGAACGAGTTCGTAGACGTTTTCCCTGATGAAATTCCCGGTATGCCACCGCAAAAAGAAATCGATTTTACGATAGACTCTTGGTGCTCGGAACAGGACCAATTTCAAAGGTCCCATACCGCATGGCTCCAAAAGAGATGGAGGAATTGAAGTCTCAGCTCGAGGAATTGTTGGATAAGGGTTATATCCGACCAAGTGTTTCACCTTGGGGCGCTCCGGTTTTGTTTGTACGGAAGAAGGATGGCAGTTTAAGATTGTGTATCGATTATAGGGAGCTAAATAAAGTGACCGTTAAGAACAAATACCCGTTACCTCGCATAGATGACTTATTTGATCAGTGGAGGAGAGCTGGGATATTTTCGAAAATTGATTTAAGGTCGGGTTATCATCAATTGAGGATCGCTGAGGGGAATATACATAAAACAGCTTTTAGGACACGTTACAGGCATTATGAGTTTACCGTGATGCCTTTTGGGTTGACAAATGCTCCAGCCGCATTTATGTGTTTGATGAACCAAGTGTTTAGCGCATACTTGGAAAAATTCATGGTTGTCTTTATTGCTGATATACTCGTCTATTCAAAAGACCAAGTTGAACATGAGGAACATTTACGTTTAGTTCTGTAGACCCAGCGAGAGAATAAATTGTACGCTAAGTTTTCGAAGTGTGAATTCTGGTTGGAAAAGGTATCATTGTTGGGCCATTTTGTTTCTAAGGAGGGAGTTTCGGTGGACCCGTTAAAAGTAGAGGCAGTTTGAAACTGGTCATCATCGAAGTACAAAGTTTCTTAGGGTTGGCTGGGTATTATCGTCGTTTTGTCAAGGACTTCTCGCGAATTGCTCGACCTATGACTTCATTGATGATAAAAGATAAGAAGTTCGAGTGGACCGACGAGTGTGAGCAAGCTTTTGTGACTTTGAAGGAAAAGCTAACCTCGGCTCCTGTTCTTACACTGCCTGATCCTAAGCTGGATTATACTGTGTACAGTGACGCGTCGAAGAAAAGGTTACGCTGTGTTTTGATGCAGGAGTGTAAGCTAATTGCTTAGGCATCGCGACAATTGAAGGTTCATGAGGTTAATTACCGTACTCATGATCTGGAGTTGGCTGCGATAGTTTTTGCGCTCAAAATATGGAGGCATTACTTGTATGGGGTTAAATGCAGAATTTACACGGATCATGAAAGTCTAAAGTACCTTTATACTCAACCGGATTTGAACATGCGCCAACGTCGGTGGTTAGAGCTCATGGCGGACTATGATTTAGAGTTCATGTATCACGAGGGGAGAACAAACTTGGTAGCCGATGCATTTAGTAGAAAGTCTAAACACTCACTATCTGCTTTGGATGGAATTGAAGAGTTGCATCGAGACTTTGCTCGGCTGAACTTGGAGGTGGTGCGTACGGGTGAATTAAATGACTGTCTGAGTGCCTTAGTTATTCGGCCTTCATCTTTCGAGGAGATTTTGAATTCCTAGGATAAAGACCCGAACTTGTTGAAATTAAAGGAACAGGCTCGGGAAGGAAAAGCAGAGGGATTCTTGGTTCACGAAGATGGAAGCTTGAGGTTTAAGGGTCGTTGGTGTTTACCGACAGGGGAAGAATCTTTGAAGGAACGCATCTTGGATGAAGCGCACTGTACGAAATTTTCAGTTCATCCAGTCGGTGATAAGATGTATCAAGATCTTAAGTTGATGTTCTGGTGGTCGGGAATGAAAAAGGATATTGCAGAATATGTATCGCGCTGTTTGACATGTCAGAAGGTTAAGAGTGAACATAAAAGACCCGGAGGTTTATTACAACCCTTAGAGATTCCAGTGTGGATGTGGGATGATATTTCTATGGATTTTGTTGTGGGATTACCTCGAACGAAGGCAGAGAATGATCCTTTGTGGGTGATAGTTGACCGTTTGACTAAATCGGCATGTTTCATTCCTGTGAACTGTCGCTGGGAGATGGAGCAATTAGCCCGAGCTTATATTATGTATGTTGTGCGGTATCACGGTGTGGGTACCATTGTGTCCGATAGAGATATCCGGTATCTGTCAAAATTTTGGCAAACCTTAAAACAAGCAATGGGTACTACATTGTTGTATAGTACATCGTTTCATCCACAGACAGACGGGTAAACAGAACGAACGAATCAGATTTTAGAAGATATGTTGCGCACGATTACCATGGAGTGGCAAGGGTCATGGGATGAACATTTGGATTTTGGTCGAATTATCTAACAACAGCAGCTATCAGGCCTCGATTCAGATGGCTCCCTTCGAGGCTTTGTATGGGCGTCGCTGTCTTAGTCTAGTTTATTGGGATGATTTCACCGAAGCAGTGACTTTGGGAGGTCCATGATGTGTTTCTTTTGTCTTAGTTAAAGCGGTATCATGCAGCTGCCTCTCATGTCTTAGATCCCGAACCTTAGGAATTAGATCCATCTTTGACCTTTTCTGAGCGACTGGTTCGAATTTTAGACAAGAAGGTTCGTAGTACACGACGAAAAGATATTTCTATGGTCAAAGTTCTGTGGTTAAATCACGAGCGCGAGGCAACTACCTGGGAAACCGAAGACTCTTTGCGGGAGAAGTACCCTCACCTCTTTCAGGTTAGTCGCGTTACGGGGACGTAACTTCTTTAAGGGGGGTAGAGGGCGATAGGAATTTCGCGCGAGTAATAAACTACTTTGACCTGCTATTGTTGTGTTCTTGATAGTAAAAACTTCTTTGACTTGAAATGTTGTGTTTTAAGTCGTTTTGTATTTGTATGTACAGTGTCGTGTTGTATACTGGTCAGTTTTATGCAAGTTACGAGGGCGTAACTTCTTTTAAGGGGGGTAGTCTGTAACACCCCGTAATTTTTATAGAATATTCAATTTTAAAATAAATCAATAATAGTCAATCTTTATTAAAATAAATTAAAATAAATTAATAATTTTTATCATCATTTAGTAGTTAATCTTTAATCATAATTATACATGTGTGATAAAAGTAGATCATGGTATTAAATCACATAATTAGTTGATTGACAAAAAAAATAATAATAAAAAAAAATAATAATAAATCACATAATTTTTATCATCATTTTAGGAGGAATTTGGAGGGGTTTGTAACTCCCTCTTAAGTGTGTATTATGACACTTTTAAGAGGGGAGTTAGGGAAGCTTAAAGGGTGTGATTTTTTCTATAAAAACCACTCTTATCAAGAATGTTCCACTTTTTGTCATTTGCTTTACCTCAAAGAGTTTCTTTCTTTTTCTTTTCCCTCTTCTTAATTTCGGTTCTCACAAAAAAAAAAAAAAAAAAAAAAAAAAAAAAAAAAAAAAAACTTTGTGTTCATCTAAATTCCAAATCAAGGGTAAGTGAAATCTAAGAGTTCATATTAGATTTTTACTTTTAAAGTAAATTATATTTTATATTTTATATATGATGATGTCCTATGAATATTTTTTTTATGTTTTATTCATATAATCCTTTAACAAAATTGAATTGTTAAAAGGGTTAAGTCAAAATTTTATAAAATCCTTCATTGATTTATATTCTTTAACAAAATTCAAATTTGATATAAGAATAAAACCTATTTTTAATATTTAAATAAATTTGTTTCATTATCAAAATTTCCCTAGCAAAATTTCAATTTGCTAGAAGAAATTTAAAGGTGTAGACTAAGTGAAATAAGTATGTATGATTTCATAAGTTCCTTATCAAAATTTGATTTGTTTAAGGGATTGAATTTATTTATATGTGTGATTAGAATCATATGGGCGTTTGGCTTATGATTTCTACAAAAAAAATATAATAGTTCGATTTGTGCAATGATCAAGTATTAAATTCTATTATTTGAATTTATTATTTTTAGTATGTGTTTGAATGGTTTCGTGTTCGATGGTGGACGAATTTACGTGTGAAATAGTAATTATTTGTGGTTGAAATTGTTAAGAGATTGTGTATTAAGAATTTGAATTTATGTTGTTTTACGATTCGGTTTTTGTTATTTTCTTAGTTATGAATTATTAGGTGGATCTTTCTTTTCATATGAAAGAAATAATCGAAATCCGATGTTATGTTACATGGCACGAATTCCCGGACAACCATAGCTGTCCCGGAAGTGACGCCTCACATTCCTTTAAGTAGGATATGTTTTTCGTGTTGTTTTGATTAATCGGTATATTAAAAAGTTGTTTAAACGCTTAAAATAATTAAAAATAGTAAACGAATTTTAGAAATATTGAAAATTGGTGTCCAAGGTAATTGATGCGTTCCGGACGCAGTGGTGAGGTCGGATTTTTCATTTGGATTTTCTAAACTGTCCGAATTGACGGCTTAAGTTTCTGGTTTAAAATGGAATTTTGAGTTATTTGGAATTTGATGAAATCAATTAAAATTATTTAGTGTTATTGATATATTAGTGGTATAGAATGAGTTAGAGGTGAAAACACGTTCTAATACGTGTTCGGTTTGTGTGTATGTTTGTTTAGGACCTCGATTCATAAGAGGGTGAAATTCCTGTAGCATTTGAGTTATCTCTGTTTGCTGTTGCTTAAAGGTACACGCTTAGACCATACATTATATGTGGTTATGCAAGTAGTGTTGTTTCATTCTTGAATATTGCATTGTGACTCACATAAGGATTAGACACCTCAAATAATTTGAAAGAAGTTTAACTTGGAAATTGAGGATGGATGTTTTGGGTTATCCCAATGGGTTAATATTTTGGAATGGATTATATAAATTTTGTTCCCATGGCAGTTTTGGATCATTACGGTCACCATGGGGGTATGCATACTTTAACCTTTGACGACCCGAACAGGACGGGCAACGTCTTAGGTCGGTGGTTGCCTTGGGATTAGCTCTCCCAAGTGTATTCCTCCAAATGAAATGGATTATTACTTGGACGACCCGAATAGGACGGGCAACGTTTCAAGTTGGGGTTTTGAATAAATATATTTTAGAGCCTTTGCATGTTAGGGTGAACACATTGTTTGCTTTCCACTTGTTGATATTTTGTATGTTGGCTCTGACGTGTATTGGATTGTTCCTTTGAACTTGCTTCCGTTGTCAATCAACGACTAGCAGGTTGATTGCAGGTGGGAATTGGAGTGAGGTTGAAGTTAGGATCACGTCACCCAAGACCGCGTCTTATGTAATAATAAATATAGTAGAAAATAATTTACTCTTGTGTAATGGTTTTTAGACTAGTTCGTTTTGTCGTTTCGTTAGTAGAGGCCGTTGGGTTCTCAAGTTGTATTATGAACTTTACAAACCTGTCACTACCATATGTTTTAATTTTCGCTTAGTTATGTTCCCTTATCGTTGGAACGTTAACGATCTTGGATGGGAACCTCTAAGTGTCCAGTTGTGAACCGGATTCATATTTTCATATGATTATTCGGCTCACGCGAACCGGACCGTTACAGATCGCTTCAATGCTCCCGCCACTGCAAGCTGGGTTATTAACAAACTTTGTAAAGTAAAAGAGACCTTGCGAGCATGGATGAGTATCCCAAAATACTCCATAGCTACAGTGTACAACGAGCTTATGGGTACACAAGAGAGAGTCAATTGGGGGAATCTTACGTGGAATAGTGGTACAATTCCAAGAAGTAGGTTCATTATGTGGTTGGCCTTTCAAGATAGATTAAAAACAAAAGAAAAGCTTGTCAAAGTAGGGGTCGTGAATGATGACATCTGTCCCATATGTGGAGCCCACAGTGAATCAACGAGTCACCTTTTCTTTCAATGTATTTTCAGCCAACAATGTGTGGAAGCACTTACACAATTGCTTGGACTCTCATGGAATATACGGAGCTTGCAAGATATTCAACGCAAACGTCATATGTCTAAGAGCAAACTGAAATATGTAGGGGCTGTTGTTGGTAATTTGATTTATGCCATTTGGCGTGCAAGAAATGAAGCTATTTGGCATAAAAAAGTTACATCGGTTAGAATGGTGATTGAGACTTTAAAAACAGAGTCTAAGTCAAGACTTAGTGCGTTTACGTGGCCTACAACCACCCACAATTGGATTAGAACCTTATAGTTCTGTCCAGCTGCACCCAAACAGGTTTTTATAATTTTGAGGAAGTTTTGTAGGCTTTTGTTAAGGCTATTTTGTGGCTGTGTCATGTGTTGTCTCCCTAGTCTGGTTTGAGGGGGCTGCTGCTATGCATTAAGGTAGATGGGTATGTTTCAGTATTTTAGATCTATGTGATGCTAGTGTGGCTGTGTTGGGATAGCTGTCTGTCTGCTCCCCATTGCTACTATCCTCATGCTTGTTAACTCTACATTTGTTTTGTTTTTGAGCTGTGCACCCTCCAATCTGTTCCCCTACTGCTGTGCACAACCCAACCTGCTGGATTATGTTGGTTGTTGCCATGTTGCGCTGTTATATTGAGGTGTGCTGCTGTTTCACCTCTGTGTTCGTAGTCTGTCCTGTTGCTGGCTAAGCTGCTGCCATACAGGAAGATGTTAGCTGTTATCCCCCTTTGTGCTGCCCTCTGACATGCTGGTTATGGGCTGTTCTTGGTGCTATTATGGGCCGTTTTGTCTGCTGATTCTGCTGCCTCCTCTTTTTGTGGCGCTGATGCAAGGATGGTAGATGCTGTTCTTTTGAATGCAATTCAGCTTCTGAATTCTGACCTTTGCTGCTGTATTTTAATGTGATGCTGGCTGCTGTTTTCCAACGCTGTGTTGGGGTTTTTGCTGCTGACCCTTCTGTTTGGCTGGAGTCTGATCTGTTTATTGCTGCTGCTGTGAGCCAAGGTGCTGCCCCATGCTTCTGACTGATTGTTGCTGGATTTGGTGGACATGCTGCTCTGCTGACCATGCTGCTGGCTGGAATGTGGGCTGCTGCCAGCAGATTAGTATCATGCTGCTGTGCTATGCTTCTTTTATTGGCTGCTTTTGTTCTCTGTCCCCGTAGCTGCTGGCTGATGCCTTTTTTGGTTCTTGAGTCGTTGCTACTAGCTGGTTTCTGTTACGTGAGGCTGTTTTGCTGCGCCTCTCTTCCTTTGGCTATCTGTGTGCTGGGTTTTTGAAGCTACCTGTCTAATGTTGTATAGGACAATTTAGTCCCTTTAGATTGTAGCTCTTGTTTTGTACCTATGATAGAATAGTTTGGCTTGGTCCTTTTGGACCCTTTTGGTAGAACAATAGGTAGCTGTTGTTTTGTAAAGTCGCCGACTGTGGCGCTTTTTTTTTAGATACCCCAGGTTCATCCGTGCACATGAAGAGTGAGGTAGAGAAACCCTTCCTAGAAGGTGGGCTCTTCTTTCACACTGATGCAATTGTAGGGTGACCCTCGGTTATCTAGGTATTGTTACCCCGTCGTAAATGTTTTGTTTAGTGTTAATCAAAAATCGCTTGACAAATAATAATAATAATAATAATAATAATAATAATAATAATAATAATAATAATAATAATAATAATAATAATAATAATAATAATAATAATAATAATAATAATAATAATAATAATAATAAGGATTGGACTGGCCTTGGAGCCTTTTGTTAGTGGCCTTCTTTTGGTTAGTCTCTGTGTATAGTCTTGGTGCTATGTTTTCATTTTAGTCTCTAGGAAACTATTTTCCTTTTTTTGGAGTTGATTTCTCAGAATAGCGAATGACGAGGGGCTTGTCCCTCAGATGCTTCGTCTGGGTCGTCTTCTCAGTCTTTCGGACTTTTTGTAAGCTTCGGCTATTTTTCTGGCATTTTATAAGATTTACTTTGCCAAAAAAAAAAATAATAATAATAATAATAATAATAATAATAATAATAATATATCAATACAAGTGGTAATATACTAATACAACTAATAATAATACTAATACAGTAATACTAAACTAATACGACCAAGGTTGTTAGGACCGGGATTCTACGTAGAATCGTTGAGGGGGTAGGATCAAAATCGGTAGAATCGGATTGTAGGATCGTGTGATCCTACAAATATGCATTTATATGCTTTAGATAATTAATTTTCAATTGTATTTGTTCTTTTTTATGTTTTAAGGTTTAAATTAACACTTATTTGACTTCAACTATTAAGTTTTGTAAAAAATACCTTTAATAATCATTATTTAAATTCGAATCGAGAAAAACGTGAATTTTAGTCAAACTGATATAATTGTTTAGATATATTCATATATATACATAAGTAAAATCTGGATTATATGAAATTTTTATACGATTGAAACTACCCTAGTAGGATCGGATCGTAAGATCGTAGAATCGTGTTATGATCCTACCACTTAAATCCTGGAGCTAAGTAGGATCGTACGATTCTACCAATTTAAGATCCTACCTACGATCCGGATCGGTCACCTAATTTTGGATCGTAAGATCGTAAAATCGGTGATCAGGATCGAGATTCTGATAACCATGAATACGACTAATATTATGCTAATACAACAAATAATAAACTAATACGAGTAAAAATTATCTACTAATACAAATAATAATGAACTAATACGAGTAATAACACACTAATACGACTAATACACAAAGCGATTAATAATAATAAAAATAATAATAATAATAATAATAATAATAATAATAATAATAATAATAATAATAATAATAATAATAATAATAATAATATGCTGAACACAATGGGTATGGCTGCTATTGCCACGACCAAGGAGGAGCAGTCGTAAGCCTATTTGAGGCTTATTAGCACCTTGCTTCAAATGCTGTCATGACACAATAATATTAATAATATGTTGTGTTTGTTCAAAATACAAATGTTAGTCGATGTATATAGGCTTGTTGAAGCTGTGCCTACTGCTTCGAGTTTGTCTTCAAATGCTGTGTTTGATCAAATGTTTGGTACTCCTAATACTGAACAGTAGTGAGTTTATAGCTGCTGATCTGTGGTGACTAGAAGACCCCAGTGTTCTGCTTTAGCACGGATATTTTGAGTCTTGAGCCCAGGTTGTTTTAGCACAGGATAATATTTCCTGTGCTGGTTGTTTACAGCCCAGATCAGTGGAGTTTATGCTGGTGTAGATGGCTTCCAGTACTGCACGGCTGCGTGTCCTGCTGCAGATATGGTGGCGTCAGCGTGCTCCCTTGTGGAAGGTTTTGGACTCATTAACTTGCAGATGTGCCCAAGGGTTGTTAATGGACTCTCACTTGCTGTAATGGGTACACTGCTCTTTTTTTGAAGAAAGTGCATTCCTGAAACCTATGAAGTTATGGAGTGATCAAGTTTGGGATACTGAGCTGTAGAAGGATATATGCTTGTTTTTGCACAGATATATTTTGTAAAGAATGTATTTTGTATATTCGTCTAGTGGTCTATCTTTATTGTTTAGGCTAGAAGATTCTTCTCTTTTGGAGGTGTCTTTCCAAACCTTGCGGATGACAAGGGGCATGTCCCTTGGAGCTTCGGTTGGATAGACCCCTTAGTCTGGTGAACCGTTGTAAGCCTCGGCTATTTTTCTGGCATTTTATAAGATTTACTCTGCAAAAAAAAAAAAATAAAAATAAAATAATAATAATAATAATAATAATAATAATAATAATAATAATAATAATAATAATAATAATAATAATGATAATAATAATAATAATAATAATAATAATAATAATAATAATAATTATTATTATTATTATTATTATTATTATTATTATTATTATTATATTATTATTATATTATTATTATTATTATTATTATTGTTATTAGGGAAAATTACCCAGAATAATACGACCTTTCACTGATTTTCCAAGAATAATACAAACTTTCAATTAACCACCAATAATACGAACTTTGACATGCATTTTCCGCTGGCATTACATGACCTGTTTATAACCGGTAGTACAAGTCTTTTTTTGACCGTTTGCTCAGCCTGTTTCAACCGGTAGTACGAACTTTCAATTAACACCCAATAATACGAGATGAAACCTGATGAGAAACGGTCAAAAAAGAACTGTACTACTGGTTATAAACAGGTCATGTATGCCAGCGGAAATGCATGTCAAAGTTCGTATTATTGGTGGTTAATTGAAAGTTCGTATTATTCTTGGGAAATCAGTGAAAGGTCGTATTATTCTGGGTAATTTTTCCTTATTATTATTATTATTATTATTATTATTATTATTATTATTATTATTATTATTATTATTATTATTATTATTATTATTATTATTATTATTATTATTATTATTATTTGTGCCCGTTATGTGCTTCTGCTACAGATGCTGTTCAACATCTTTTTTTTGATGGTCCGTTTAGTGCACGGTGCCTTGAGCTTATACAGGCTTGGACTGGGGTTAGGTTCAAGGCCATTGATGTCATGGATTTTCGTAAGTTCCGACTCAATAAATTCCAACAGAAAGTATTGTGTGCCATTTATACGTCCACTGTTTATTTTATTTGGCAAGCTCGTAATGCTGCGGTATGGAACCACTTAGTGCGACATCCTTCACGGCCTGTTCATGATGTTCAACAGGAAATCAGAGCTCGAATGTCTTCCTTGCCGTTGGATAAGTCCCTAGGTTGCGTTGCTACTTGTTGATCATTGTTGCGGGTGGTCATGACGCTGGTTGCTATTATGCTAGTTGCTGGAATGATGGCTCATGAGCTCCTACTACCTGTTGATGGGTGTTGCTGTGTTGCTCTTTATATGATGGAGTGAATTAGATGACATGTTCTTCTGGTTCGCTTGTTGTTTCCTAATGCTTGCCAAGCTGTCTTTGGGAGCTGATTTCTGCTATTACTCTATTGTTGTCTTGGGGGCTGACATATGCTTGCATTGCTGCTGCTCAATTATGCCAAATGTCTTTGTTGGTTTCTATGAGCTAATACCAGCTTTCTTAGAGTTGGTGCTACTGGGATTGCTTGAGGTTGGTCTAAAGAGGTAGAGAAGTTATTGTTGTTGATCTTTTCTAAAGAGCTGCCCAAGCTGCTGTATGATTTTGATGTGCTGCTGGTTTCTGATGTAATGTGATTAATCTTGATTTTTGCTTTTTTTATTGGGAGCTGATTTCTGCTATTACTCTATTGTTGTACTTCGAGTTTGATCCTAGTTGCTTTACTGGCTTGGAGATTTTGTTAGATGCTTATGATTATTGTTGCCCCTACCCAAGATGTTTATATGTTGTGGCCTTGCTACTGTGGTCTTAGTGCCTTGCTAGCTTCTGTGTATACCGTTACTCCTGAAGCTCATGATTATTGCTGCTTGCCTCTAATTCTTTAGAGATGCTGTTGCTAGATTCCTACTTGATTTAGCTAGATGAGGGTTGTTTTATCTTCTTAATGGTCTTGGCTTATCTTATGATTTAGCTTCTCTGTATAGCTTTGTTTACTTAGCTGACTTTAGTTTGTCGGCTGTTTTAGGCCTCTCCTTCCTCGTATGCACATGAAGAGTGGGACGAGGAAACCCTTCATAAAAGGTGGGACTCGTTTTCACACTGATGCAAATAAGGTTGGTGAGTTTCATTGCCTTATGTATGTTGGTTTTTTCTGGTGAATGAAAAAGTCTTTTATTTGCCAAAAAAAAATAAAATAATAATAATAATAATAATAATAATAATAATAATTAAATAATAATAATAATAATAATAATAAGTGGAAGGAGTGTTATTATGTTATAATTCATAGTGCTGAGCAAAATTATCTGATGATCCGATTATCCGATGATTCGATCTGATATTCGATTTGATTTTTAGGATATCCGATTCGAAGTTACAATTCGGATCAAATATCCGATTCGAAATTTCGGATATCGGATACAAATTCGGATATCAATATTTGTAGATTCGAATATCCGAATATCCGACATTTTTTTCAATTGTCGGATATCGGATATCGGATATCGAATATCCGAAATTATTCCGAATAGTCGGATATCGGATATCCGCATATTATAAGTAGTTTCGGATATCCGTTATTCATAAGAATAAAATTATATTTTTATAAATAAATTATTTTGACTAAATTCGGATATCGGATATCGGATATTTAGAATATGCGACTGGAAATTTTCAACTTTTTCTCATAGGCATCGGATATCGGATATCTCGAATATCCGATTCGAATATTGTCGGATACCGGATATCGGATATCCGAGTCGGATCGAATCGGATATCGGATATCAGATATAGCAGTTTTCAGATATCGGATATTCGATCCGACTGCATGTTTCGGATCGGATATCCGATTTTGCTCACCCCTAAATTCATAACATAGCTTATAGTATTAGTAATCAATACTTCGCCTGCTGGTTGGAGCATTGGCCTCATATCTATGATGTCATGGGTTCAAACCTCTCATCAAACATGGCGGGACAGAAAATGATGCAACTGTCAAAACAGTAATTGGCGATGTGGTTGTCCAATTATAATCAGTCTCTCACCAACCAATAATCAGCCTTTCACCAACCATCTATGAGGAGTTCTTGGAAACCTCCTTAACAATGTAATTTGAGTGCAGTTCTCATAAGCATGTCCTAATAAGACTTTTTTGAAAGCAGATGGTCTGAGAATGAAAATTTTCTTGTGTTTATTGCATAGGATTCATTGTTTAACTTGAGAAATTATGATTTAAATTGCATCTATTGTATCTAACGTTCATGCATGGAAGTTAATTAAAAATGTGGCTTCCTCATTTAATAAATGTTGTGTTCTAACTATTATATTGATGGAAGATATTCTAAAAGGTTGTTAATTTACCTTTCTAGGGTTAATTACAACAAAGCATCAGAGTAGTCCCGAAAAATAGAAGCACATCATCAGCCCTAAAAACTGTTGCTGTTCTATGTGATGTTAGTTGGGCATCTGCGTAGATGCCTTGTTTCTGCATGCTGAGTTTTTTGCTTCTGTGGATGCTGCTTTGTTTCTATGCCCATGTTAGTGTGCTATTGTGGTTTCAACATGATTTTTTATTGATGTTCTTTTGTATGATTCAATACTTATTCATTACTTGTTTTCATAGGTTTCATCATTAGTGCACCGAATATGGACCCAATAATGAGGCCAAATTGGGTTGTTTGCGGAAATACAAAGGCCCTTCAAGAAACTACTAAAAACAACAAAGATATGATTAGATTTCTCTAATCTTGTATGTGATCTTGTAGGCTTCACTCACCACAAGAAGTTCATATCCTCCTAATCAAATCTTGGTTCACTCCCTTGATTTGTTCAGGTTTCTTATCTTCCCCAATTTGCCTCACTCACAATTTGGATGGACAAGGAAAAGTGCTTCACTCACACTTTTATTTCAAAGAGAAATTATCTCTAAAACATGGGTTTTATTAATCATTAAAATCTAAATATTACAATGAGTAAATGGCCCTTTATATAGGCATAAGACAAAAGAAGCACATGCCTAGCACATGGTTTTTAAAAACACAAATAGTCATGTGACTAATTAAAAACTCACATGCCTATTTTTACAAATACAAGAACAATATAATTACTTCTAATTCTAAGATATTATTTGTCCTCTTTTGTAACTTGTATTGATCTCTTTGTTCTTAGCCATATTCAAGCGTGTGCACTCATGCCGAAGTGTTGAAAACCTGCGCCATGTCAAACATGGTGCAATTAGGTACTGAGAAAACTACTTTATTGGGTTGTTAATGCTTCCGATTATCGCTTGTTTGATTGTTGTTGTCCAAGCGTGGCTTGCAACTGAATTTGTGTTGCTAAGACAATAAAGTAAACAATTGCTTAAGTAAAACAAAGTAAATAATTTACTTACGCAATTGTTTACTTTATTCTCTTAGTACACTGTATAGGCTACTGACTTTTGCATTATGGTGTTTTGATTCGTGTTTTTGTATCCTGAGCTTTGCTCGAATTTTTTACTGTGTAATTTATTTTCTACATTAACAAAATTTTGTTTCGTGTTTCACATGAAGCTTATAGATAGCGATCACTCCCCTATGTATCTCTCTACGGTGGAAACGATTGATCATTTTTTCTTCGCTTGCCCCTTTAGTGCTAGATGTTTTAAGGATCAATGTATTCGGCTTCAACTGCACAACTACCCCCCTTCATGATTGCTAGTATATAATCAACAATAAATGAAAAACAACCAGCTTACCAGAGAAAGGTGATCATCGCTAGCTTCTGTAGTCTATGTTATTATATATGGAAAATCATAAATAAAGCAATTTGGCAACTCCGTATGAGCACCGTGGACAAAGCTCTAACCCATGTAAGGAACAAGATTAAGATTAGATTGTTGTTTTTGTATTGAATTAAATCTGAAATAAACACTTGGTTATTTATAGATCTTATCCCTTGATGTATCCCCGTCTTTTTTGAGGCCTTGCCTATTTTATGCACATGAAGAGTAAGCTGGTACAACCCTTCCTAGAAGGTGGGTGCCTTCTTCATACTAATGCACACTACAGTAGGTGAAGATGCCTGAACTATGAAGTATCTGGTTTGTTTTGGATCAAAGAATTTTCATTTTCCAAAATAATAATAATAATAATAATAATAATAATAATAATAATAATAATAATAATAATAATAATAATAATAATAATAATAATAAGGAAGATGGGGTTTGGTGCAAAATGGGTGAGGTGGATCATATCATGTGTGAGCTCAGCATCAGTGTCAGTGCTGCTTAATGGGTCCCCTCTTAAGCCAGTAAAGATGGAGAAGGGGCTAAGACAGGGCGACCCACTATCACCGTACCTATTCATACTTGTTAGTGAAGCCTTAGTATGCCTGATGAAGAAAGCGGAAGAACTACTGTTGATTGAGGGGATCCCTATTGGGAATAATGGAGTGGTTCTAAAGCATCTACAGTTCGCCGATGACACACTGGTTTTTGTCCCGATGGAGGATAGAATAGTTAGAAACTATTTCAGGATCTTCGATGTGTTTGCCATTATGTCAGGACTGAAATTGAACTACTCTAAATCTCACATTATCTCTTGGAGTCCGGATGTGAATGATTGGGCTAAGTCCATTGCTGATGTGATCGGGTGTAGCCATAAAACCTGCCCTATTACATATCTTGGGCTACCATTAGGTGCTAATATGAGCAACAGTAATGCGTGGAAGCCAGTGATCACTAAGATTGAAAACAAACTGGCATCATGGAAGGCCAAACTACTCTCGAGGGCGGGTCGACTCACTTTGATCAAGAGCGTCCTAAATAGCCTCCCTATTTACTTCATGAGCATGTTCAAAATACCTAAGGTAGTTGCCCAAAAGATAGTGAAACTGCAAAGAAGATTCTTCTGGGGTGAGAAAGCAAATGGGGCATCAAAAATCCCTACGGTGAAGTGGTCCTCAGTAAAACTCCCAAAGCATCTTGGGGGCCTTGGTGTGGGTAATATATTGCATAAAAACCTTGTTCTGCTCTTCAAATGGTGGTGGAGATACTCAGAATGTGAAAATACGTTGTGGAAACGCATCATCATCTCTATATATAATATCAAAGGCCTAAAGGCCTCAGCTCAGAACCTTGGTGAAATTAGAGGTGGAATATGGGGACAACTAACCACAAATGACCCTGAGACCCAGAAAGTCAGAGAAATTGTTGAAGGAGGGATCCAAACCACATTAGGCAAAGGTAATTCAATATCCTTTTGGCATGATAAATGGTGTACTGCAGGTACTTTAAAGATATTGTTCCCTAGACTTTTCTCCATTTCTATGCAAGGTGATGCTCTTATCAGTCAGATGGGGAATTGGGAAGAGAATAGGTGGGTTTGGAGGTTCCAATGGAGGCGTAGACTTTTTGAGTGGGAAATCAATGAAGTACAGAGACTCAACACCCTAGTAGCCCAGTATAGCCCATTAAGGGATAGGAAAGATGGAGTTTGTTGGTTGGGGCGGGAAAAACCTAGATTCCCCATTAGAGAAATCATAGATAATCTTTATGAATCGCATGCTCCCATCATTCCTAAATCAGTAGCTAGCTTTATTTGGAAACTAAAAATCCCTCCTAGAGCACAGTTGATTATTTGGCTTGCAGTATTGGAAAGATTAAAGACATGAGACATACTGGTGAGTCGTGGTACTATAGACCAGGCGAATGGGCTATGCCCATTTTGTGAAGAGACATTGGAAACTAACACTCACCTTATATTATCTTGTACTTTTTCGTGGAATATTTGGATGCAGGTTCTGAGATGGTGGGGAGTACAAGGCGTACTCAATAATACTCGTGCTCAAGTGACGATAGAATGGGGCGGTTTGGTACCGAGGAAATGCAGAGGAAAGCTTTGGAATATGGTATGCGGATGCTTAATTTGGTCTATTTGGTTCGAGAGAAACAAGATAAAGTTCGAAAATGGAAGGCCAGACGCAAACAAACTTTTTCAGAGAGTGAAGATCCGAATTGGAATGTGGGCAAAGGAGATGCTTGGAGTCAATCTACTAACAAATGCCTCGTTTGCAAACCGTGTTGAAGCGCAAATGCTTTGAGGGCATGAGCTATTGTATTATGTTTGGAGTGTATTATATTTTGTTTGTTGGTGGCTTGCGGGCCTTGTATCTTTTGGTTGTATGTTTTTGGTTGATTTGGGCCTTGTATTTTTGGTTGTATGTTGGGTGCTTGTGGATGATGGTGGCATGCTTATGGACTGCACACAGATGCTGACGAGTTTTTTACAAGGCTACGGCTCCCCTGGTGTTTGTAGCGCATTATAAGTAGTTAGAAGATTGTGGTGTCCGTTCAGAACATATAGTTTTGGTGTTTTGTAACATGCATAGCCCACCCCTATGCGTTGTTGTGGTGGCCTGTTTCTTGGCCCATGGTTCTAATGGCTTTTTCCCCTCGCGGGGTTTTTTATGCCGGCGGTTCCATGGTATCCAAGTCTCAGTGGATTTTATCTTTTCATTAAAAAAATTTCGTAATTGACAAAAAAAAATAATAATAATAAGGAAAATTTGCTCAAAATAATCCCAACTATCACCTGTTGGCCAAAAATAATCCCAATTTCCAACTATAAGATATTTTTAATAATCCCAACTATTCTTATAATTTTTTGAAAACGTACCCGCCTCCCTTTTAACCGGATGCAACAAGTACCTTTTTCACTTTTTTCTTTCTTTTTTGATTAATAGATGAAGGGGAAGGGTTAATTCTGAACATTAAGTGAAAAAAAAGAAAAAAAAAAAGTGGAAAATTTACCTGTAACAAGGGGGTGGGTATGTTTTCAACAAATTATGAGAATAGTTGGGATTATTAAAAAATAATTGATAGTAAGGATTATTTATGGCCAACGGGTGATAGTTGAAATTATTTTGAGCAAATTTTCCTGATAATAATAATAATAAGGAAAAATTATAAGAAACTACCTAATTTATATGCCCTTTTTCAAAAAACTACCTTATTTAAATTTTTTTTGCAAAACACTACCTAATATGATACAATTGTTTGCAAATGACTACATGTTAGCGATTATCGTTTGTTTAATGTTACCTTAACCCTTTGACCTGTATGTGGGTGTCACACAAGTACTTAAAACACTGCTTTTTATGAATCCTTCAGAGTTTCATGTTTTTTTAATGTATTTTTTTAGTGGGTAATTGACAACAATCAGTATTTTTACTAAATTCAAGAGGATATACAAACAAGATCTCTATAATTCTGTTTACATTACATATGGACATGGTGGCAACAATTGGTTTGGTTGCTGTTTTGATATACAAAGCTATTGAAAGATTTGTAAGAGTAGGAAAATTTTGGAGAAAAGAACAAGATATATTGAAGCATTATTTACCTCAAGTTGAAGCTTCTTCTTTTCTGAGTATAGTTTTAGCATTTTCATGGCAAAAAGTTGTTATGATTTGGCCTAAATTTATGGGTTATTTCATATGATGGGGTAGTTTTGTTATGTCATTAGCAGTTGAAATTATGTTCTTATTGCATTTTCTATTGGGAATGGCTTATATTCTTGTTGGCTTACCTAAAGAACAAAATTTTGTACCAAAATTTTGACGAAATCGCTGGAACTAGTATTGAAATTTCCTGTTTTAAACCATCCTACATACTATATGCTTATTGATGGGTTCATTTGGATGTCTCTTTGGATTTTGGCTGTGATTAGAGCTTTAATTTCTACTTTTCACCATTAGTTATTATTGGACTTGTTTTGAGCTTAGCTTGGACTACTGAAGTTATGAGAAATGTAGCTAATTTAACAGTGAGTAAAGTAATTGGAACCCTAATTTCTCCCATCAAAACATCTTTTTTCCCCTTTCTCCTTGATTTCCTAATTAATTCTTTCAAAGAACACTATTTTTCCAACAATCATTCCGCAATTAATTAGTAATGTATCATCAAAACAGCAAATATAAAGCTTGAAAAACACATCATTTGGATTGAAACTGCTAAAACAAAAAAAATGAAGATGAACCCTAAAATACATGAATGAACTAGAAAACCATAATTGGGAAGTTTTACATACAAGTATCACTTTGATCTTCAAATGAGATGCAATTAATTGAAGAAGTAAAGAGGAAGGTGGGAGAGAAAGTAGAGAAGGAAGAGGAAGTGTAGGTAGGCTTGTATTTACGAAAGTAGAATTTAATTGAAGAGGAAGGAGTGTTTTAAGGACTGACGTGACACCCACATCATAGTCAACGGTTTAAGGTAACGGTCAACAAACGATAATCATTAACAAGGAGTCATTTGCAAACAATTGTTATATTAGGTAGTTTTTTGCAAAAATATTTAGATAAGGTAGTTTTTTGAAAAAAGGAATATAAATTAGGTAGTTTCTTATAATTTTTCCTAATAATAATAATAATAATAATAATAATAATAATAATAATAATAATAATAATAATAATATTATTATTATTATTATTATTATTATTATTATTATTATTATTATTATTATTATTATTATTATTATTATTATTATTATTATTTACCGATATAATAAGTTAAAATGTTAGTTATGTTCATTAGCCACGCTTATTTATGTCGGAAAACAAGAAGAAAAACAATTGTCCATAAAATCATGCACAACGCTTATCAAGTGTGGAAAATTTCTAACACATATGAGCGTGGCTGAAGGTACTACCAGCCGCGCTTATTAGCACCTTTAGCCATGCTTGTTAAGCGTGCCTAAAAATTTACCAGCACAAACAGAGGCCACACTTAATTAAGTGTGGCTAAATGTATCAGCCTGATATGCTCATTTTCAAGCACATTTATGTCCCCATTATAGTGTCCTATCTCGTTGTTTTACATTGATTTTATACATATTCCACTCAATTTTATCTTTTTCTTGTCTTCAAGGTGTTTTAAGGTTATTTCAGGTATTTTCATAGATTTCGAGATCAAGTAGCTGAAGTTTGTGGCTTAAGCACTGTAATCGAAGATGATAAATGAGTATTAAAGCCTTTCCCAAGTATTCTAAGTCTTCCCCAAGGTCCCCACAAAGCCCGAAAGCCGTCTAGAACTTCAAAGATTCAATTATGCCAGGAAAAGAGGAGATTTGGGCGAATGGGGGTACAATTCAGGCAAATGGGATACATTCGGGTGATTGGACACTTAAAAGCTCACATTTGATGCTCAAACCTCCTGGAAACCCCGCAAGGTACAACTCGGGCGAATAGTGGTACAATTAGGGCGAATAGCGGTACATTCGGGCGAATGGACACTTAAAGCTCACATTTGATGCTCAAACCTTCTAGCTAGAAGCCCTAAATGGTACAATTATTGCGAATGGGTGTACAATTCGGGCGAACGGGGTTACATTTGGGCGATGGAGCTTAAAAAGTGCGTTGTTTGATTCTTCGCAAGTTAAATCTAAGGGCTATTATTAGGGATTTTAGGTCACGACTTGTATAGGCTATATATACCCCTTTTGCTGAATGCATATGGTATGTCTACTTTGCAAGAATAACTCTCAACTTAGAACATCAATTTATGCTTTCATTCTCTACATTTATGCCCTAATTTTAGCTTTCATTGATTTATCTTTACATTCAAAGCTTGTACCTTTACTTTCCTTTTATTCAAACCTTAAGTTTATGTAAGTTTACCTTTCAGTTCATGCTTTCTTGCTTTCATTTGATGTTCTTTATTGCTTTTCTTACATTTGCCTTGAGTATTGTTCCATTTATTGCTTGTTTACCTTTCAATATTGTTCTTACTTCATTTATAACTTTATAGAGTAGTCTTTGGTTTCTTTTATGCTTGCCTCTTAAATCTTGTTGGTTATTTCCTTGTTCTTCATGCTTTCAACTATGTTCTCTTCCATTTGCTTTGTGGAAGCAGTTTTAAATATGTGTGAGTAGTTCTTTTTGGGGTTGTTGTTTTGGTGAAACCCTAGGTTTGGTGGCTATTCTTCATCATGTCTTAGGTTAGGGCTAAGGTTGCTGTTGATAGATTGATCAATGTTGAATTCGAATCTTGTCCTGCCACACTTCACGAGGCATAAGGTGATTATGGGACATTCATATGGCTTATATATTCAATCCCCTTGTAATCTAGAGTGTCTCTGAAACAGTCGCATTATTAATGGGATTTCATTAGTCATTTTTAGCGCCTAATTTTTTAATATATGTCCGTCACTAATTAAATTTAATTAATGATAGTAGTAATTTGCAAAAAAAATTCTACGATTATTAGAAACTTGTTAATTCGTAACATGGTTATGAATCGTAACAAGTAACGTAAACTTTGGAGGCAAAACTTAAAAGTTGAGCAACTACCGATAACAATTCGAGAAAATTTTAATTATTACCCGATCACATTATTTAACCATGATGGGAGTAAATTAAATATTTCACACACATATACAAGTGATTTTCAAACATGATATACACATGATATACAAGTTACATGACTTGTTACATGTACAACAATTTTTACCCAAATTTTAAACTATCTTAGATAAACCTGATGTGCTCGATTTAGAGCACATTTATCTCCTCATTTTAGTGTCGATTCTCGCGTTTTCTATTGGCTTTCGCATATCTTACGCGTGATTTCACCTCGATCTTGTCTCCATGTGCATTTAAGTGTTTTTAGGTATTTTCGAGGAGTTTTCAAGGTGTTTTCGTTGCGTACGAGATTTCGGCACTTGAATCGAAGATGAGACACACGTTTCGAGGCATTCCCGAGCATTTCAAGTCATTCCCGAGCACCTCGAAAAGTTCTAAGACTTTCCGGCGCCTTAAAGATACATTTCAAGGTGAATCTAGGCTTGCTCGACCCAGATTCGGGCGAATACAAGCCCAATTCGGGCGAATGGAGTGTGCTGATCCAATCTAGTGCTGAAAGCAAGCTGATTCGAGCGAACCAACCAATCCATTCGAGCGAATGGCTCCATTCGAGCGAATCGACCAAGCAATTCGGACGAATGCTTCAGAAAAATCCTACGAAGTGAATTGCAGGCTACTGGAAACCCCGAGGGTGACCCATTCGGGCGAATGGGCACCATTCGGGCGAATGGGCCCTAGGATTCGGTCGAATGGGCTGGAAAAATCAGCGAAATGTTTTCTCTTCGAAGCTTTGCCATGTAGGATCCTTTAGGGTTTTTACCCCCATCTTTTGTAGCCTATATAAAGGCTTTTATCTGAATGTTTTGCCCATGACTTGAGAGGGAGTAACCCTCCCACTCTTGTTCATCCCTCTTTAATGCTTTTCTTCTTCATTTTGCCCTAGATTAGTTTTAAGCTTTCTTTTATGCTTTCTCCTTCATTTTAGCTTCTTCATTTATGTAAGTTTACATTTCCTTTGTTTCTTTAATGTCATTTATTGCTTTCATTTAATGCTTTCTCTTATTGCTTTCTTCTTTGCTTTCATTTATTGCTTTGTAGTGTAGACTTTATTGCTTTCATGTTCTTCTTCCCATTTAATGCTTTCATGTCTTTATTTTCTTTAATGCTTTCTAGAATAGGTTTATTGCTTTCTTCTCTTCTTACTTTTACTTTCAATATGCTAGAGTAGTCTTTTAGGGTTTTGGGTTAGAGAAACCCTAGGGTTTTGGTCTTGTGTTTAATGTTTAGGAAGATGGTTGAGATTGATGTTGGTTTGATTGATTGATATTCGATGCATATCTTGTCCTGCCACTCCCTTGTGAGACATAGGACGATTATGGGTCGTTCGCATTGACTATAGGTCATCAACTTCCCCATGCTATCTAGAGTGTCTCGATTGACCTTCGTTTAATCTCTCTCGACCTAACCTATCTCTATTTCCAATAGACCTACCTAGGGTGGACCTAACCTAAGCCAGCTTTCTTTCCTTGCTTGTTCTTATCATTAGTTTAGTTCACCCACCTTCCTACCTACACACCATATACCTTTCCAACACCAACTCTTTAGTCTAGCATCCCTTGTTCTCTGTGGTTCAACCCCTGACTTACCGCTACACTCGTTGTAGTATTATTTTGGGTGATTATAAATGTGTTTGATTGACCAAGGCTTCTAGCGTATAACGACGCGTTAGAAACCCGCTATCAAAACCTTTCCAACATTATAATAGATCAAATGATGGACAAAAATCACCAAAAACATAGCCCAACCAGCCATGTTAAAGATGTCCCTAAACCCCCTTTATAGCCCTTTATACACTTACATACTCAAGCAAAACACTCTAACCAAAATACTCTTTTGTTCTAACCTAGATTATGCATCATTACAAGCATGCAAGAGACTAATATTTGAAGCAAAGACACTCTATTTTCTGAATAAGAATTCAGCCATAAACACCCAACACCTTGCTCCCAAGTACATCCATGAACAAACACTAGCATCCTTCAAACATTCAACTACTAAAACACCTTCTTTTCTCATCAAATCTTCTTCAAAAACCCATCTAAAACTTCTAAAAAGTTGGAGTTGAGACTTCTAAGAAAGCATCGGAGCTTACGTAGGAGTTGACGAAATACTTATATAGGCTTGGAGTCGAGGTATGTCACATGGGGTGATTTTTAAAGGATTTAAGAACAAGTTGGGAAAATTTTGTATAAACTTGTTTTTAAAAATAAAATTCCCAATGAGAATTTCTTAAATCTTCAAAAATGTTATCAAAATGATAATTTTGAGTAAGAAATGATTTATTACATATATTGTTATTGTGAGCATCATGCATGTTAATTTTATGAATTGTGGTATGTTTAAAGGCATGATTTACACTACTTTGTGAAAGTAATCGTGATGGAAATGGTTTCATGGAATTAGAAAATATTTGAAATGCATTTTAAAAGTAATTCCAGTAGCTATACGTTAAAAAAAAAATCTCTTGAATAATTTTGTTGATATTTATTCGTTAAATCGATATTTTAATGGGTTTTAAGGTGTTAATTACTCTTATTATGAAACATGGTATTAGATAAACTCTTGATCATCAAAACTAGAGGTGTTCATTCGGGTAATCAGGTCGGTTTCGGACGGGTGCCATTCGATTCGGTTGTATTTCGGATCGGTTATGTTTCGGTTGTTTGTTATGACGGGTCACACTCGGGTCGGGTCGGTTAGTCACGATTCAGTTAAAGATCGGTTATTCGAGCTATCGGGTTAGCATCGGTTTGGTGTCGATTGAAGTTCGGGTCGAGTGTTAATCGGTGTCGGGTTGCCATCGGTTAATAATTAGTTCGGTTTTGTCGGGTATAGATTGGGTTTGGTTTTTTTTTTTTTAACAGAATTCGGCTTTGTATTATTGATTATTATCGATCAAGTCAATATCAAAATAAGTTGTTAGTGAATTTTTAATTAATCACAAGATTTCCTTTACTTAAAACAAAATAGTTAAAATGCAAATTAATTAGTGATCATTATTACTTTGTTACTTTTACTTGTTTGACTAGAAATCAACAAAATAGAAGGAAGGTGAAGAAGGAAGAACAAAATGGAAGAAATGGAAGAAGAAAAATGGAGAAGACATTGAAATCAGTATATGAGTTCATAAAAAAACTTTGGAGAAGATGACCTGCAAAGGATTGATAAAACCTGCTACAACAGGTTAAATTTCAGTTGGGGGTGCCACGAGCAAATAAACTTTAAAGGTGGGATTATTCATAAATAATCAATAGTTCGGATTATTCACAGCGGTTTGTCAATAGTTCGGATTATTCCTGACAATTTTCCTAAATTTTAATATTTTCTAATACTTATGGTCTCCACAAATTTCCACTAACTTTATTTTTACTTTTTAAAATATTTATAATCCAGACATATTTTCCACTAATTTTATTCTTATATTTTTAATGTTAGTGATTTTTGTATTTTTTATTGTAACTTTATTTTATATATTATTTTAATTATTATATTCTCACTTTTTCTACGATTATTTTATTACTCCCTTCACAAGTACTGTCCAAAATACCTCCACTTTTACTACTTACAGTACCCCACTACTTAATATAATCATTTAAAATACTCGAACTGTGATGAGGTTTGGGAGATGGCCCCAACCTAGTTAGAAGACACTTTGTATTCTGATTTTATTTTATCTGAGTCTTAGTTTCCTTTTTCCTTAAAAAAATAAAAAACTCAAACTAGTCACTTTTTAATAGACCCTGGACGACCTTTAAAGCAAATAAGACATCTAAATAGAATTGGAGCCTGGAGGGATTATCTAAAAAATTTATCTTTTCTTAATTCTCATAACATTAGTTATGGCAACATCAAAAAAGGAATAGGGGTACACGCATTAGTTAATCAATAATTCTGCATTTAATTCACAACTCTAGAGAGACGGTGATTTGTTGAGGAACTTGAAACTTGAAAGAAACGGGGCTGACTGCTGAGTTGAAACCCGAGTGAACATAAAATTATATGCTTGAATTGTCTCAAATTTTCATCATCTGTAAACTAAGCAATTAATTTGATACTTGAAGATACAACATTCATTCAATTTAATGGTAGGATGAATGGATGAATGATTGAAATTTGAAAGAAATTGAGACTCAAGGTAAGACCCTTTAATAGTATTCTTACTTCTTACTCCTTACTATTAATAGTGATTGATTTTGCTTGCAGCAATATTTGACTTTCATCCCTTTCTTTGCCTTACAATATTATTTTATTTTTTTCTGAAATTGAATGGTTAATCTGTTAAAGATTTATTTTCCCCACTTCTGGTCCCCTATTGAGCTATTTGTGCATATTAATTTTAGTTATTTTTGAATCAGCTAATTGGGTTTTACTCTTAATTCAATTAATTTTCTGCAATTGAGATTTCATTATATTTAAAAGATTTATCATTTCTATCTGTGGGGTTGTTGTCTAAATGGGTATTTTATTTTGGGAGTATTTGTTTTTGGGTGATTTGAAGAATTTTAGCAAAAATTAGGCAAAATTGTGACTTTTTGTTAGATCTTTTTGTTTGTCTAATGGGCTAAAGAATTAAATTAGGATGTGGTTGAATTTGTGGGTCACACTCATAATGATGGTGGTGAAATGAGAATTAATGGGGAGAGTATGAGAGATGCCAGTGATTGTCCCTCCTGTTTAGGCAACTTGGATGCCTTTAAGTATTTTGCTGGGTGCATAAAACAACTGTCCTTTTCCCTCACACAGCCAGAGAGATATTTGATTTGATTATAGGTTCTGCAATATTTCTGGGACCAATTTAGCTGACCCCATTTTCTACAGTAAATCCATTTACATCAGTCCTAATTTTCATTATTTACCCAATTTCTATCTTTCATAGAATTATTACTGATTACTTTTATAAATGATTTGCAAATTGCAGCTTTAAAATTTAGTACTTTTGCGAATCACAGCCTCAACGTTTATTTTTTGCAAATTACATCCACCAAAGTATTAAGGTTCAAAAGTTCAATCCAAAAACACATAATCCCGACCACTTAACCTAAAATTCCGACCACCAAATTGGTCGGAGTTTTGTGTTTTGGCCTGAACCTGTAAACTTTTGATACTTTGAGGCTGTAATTGACAAAAAATAAATATTGAGATTGTAATTTGCAAAAATGCTAAACGTTAAAGGCTCAGATCCTCAAAATATTCTACTTTTATATTCCTATCTTTTACTAATATGGAGTATATTTATTTATTTATTTCTTGGTGGAGTTGTAAATTTTCTAAATACCTATCCCTTTCCCAACTTGGTCAAATTGCAAATTGTTGGCAAAAATATCTAACTATTAATTACTATTTTAATATACACTTTTCTGCCTAGGGCTAAAATCATGTATGTGGTCTTTTTCTTTTTTAATTTAAAGAATCATTATTTTTGTTTTATTAAATTTCATTAGTCATCATCCTTTAAAGTTTTCTTTTAAAGGTTAGGCTTTAATTTGTGCACAAAGGAAATCATATAGGAAGGGTGGATGTGGAAAAATAATAAAGGTGCTGCTGGGACAAAATTTGGTTCTTGCCTTCTTGGTTAAGATGTCATGGCTTTTGATGCTGATATCTTTGTTCTGATGTCAAAACATGAACTGCTTTAGCTTAGAAAGATGAAGTAGGTTAGGTATCCTTACTTAGTGGTAATAAGAGCATAAATTTTCTCCTCTTCAATCATGAACCCAAGTGAGCTAAAATTTTTATGGAAAGATAAAGATAAAAAGAATCAAAATCACAGTAACTTATTGTGGGCCTGTGACTGTAAGTGCTGTCTTTGTCAGGTAGGAATTCATTGTTGTTGGACTCAAAAATGGTAATTTTGATATTTTTTTAAAATATCATCCACCTATTAGCTTCTTTGTTTTTTGTGAATTGTGATTTGTTTCTCTACAGGTAGCAGTCCAGTGCCCTAGTTTTGTATTAGCCTAATATTCCATAGTAGAGTATCATTCATGGTTTCTGTTTTATTTGAGTTAGCTTCACAATATCTAATACTCCATATCTTTTCTTATTGTCATTAATGGTATGTATGAATTCATATTTTTTCATAGGGTATAACTGAATTCTGCTTTTGTTTACATTAAATAGGTCTACAGCTCACATGACTCCAATTTTGCTTTTAGTTGTAGTTCAAGTCACCTTTGATTTAACCCTCTTTTCATTTTTGTCAATCAAAATCTGATTGGTGGTAATCACTATTCACTACTCAGTAGCCACCACCTCACACCAGTCAGCTCCTTTATTCTGATCAATCATTGGGTTCGGTTCAGCTGAAGTAAGTAAATCATATCTTTTGATTATTTCCTAGTTTTTGGGAGTGGGAGCCGTCGTTTTGAAGACCATCTTGGCTTGGGTTCTCCAGAACTGTCTAAAATCATTCTGTTGTTGGTTGAATGTTTATGTTTGGATTTGAACAAGATTAGATAGATGGCTGTAGACGAAAACGGGGATAGCAGTTATTGGAGTATTGAGCAGGATAAGGCATTTGAGAATGCCATTGCTACTCATCCCGAGGAATTGGATGATCGTTGGGAAAAGATTGCTGCAGATGTGCCCGGGAAGACCTTGGAGGAAGTTAAGAATCACTATGAGCTTCTACTTGAGGATGTAAAACAGATCGAATCTGGTCGAGTTCCCTTGCCTACCTATAATTCTTCTTCAGAGGGTTCTTCAGGTTTTGCTGCTGAAGAAGGTAACGGGAAAAAGGGTCAATGTTCCAATGGAGTTAGTGAAGCTAATCATGGAAGCAAGGCTTCAAGATCGGATCAAGAACGCAGAAAGGGTATTGCTTGGACTGAGGATGAACACAGGCAAGTTTATTACCTAATTTTTGTTTTTGTTTCTTGACTGCTGGGATTTTTTCTGCTTGACATATATATATATATCTGATTATTGTTTCAAGTACAGCAAATTTTTACCTTTTGAATTGATGTAGTCATGCTTCATTTGTATTGTTTCTTATGATCTGTTTGAGGTGAAAGGGTATGACATTAGCACTATTATCTACTAAGATTCAAATAGTAAAGTCCTGCCATCCCCCGCTTCTCTTTCTGAGAATTGAAGAGAAGGGGAGGATGTCAAGATAAAGAGTCTTCTGCTTATGTATGCCTATGCTATTCTGATGTTTGTGGATGGCTTATTGGTTTAGCCTGATGGGTGTTTCTGTTAGCTGGGTTTATTATTCTTTTTATTAGGTCTGCTTTTTCAGTAAATCTCACGTCTCATTGTCATCTTTCAAGAACAAATCAAGGCTCTCTGTGAAATTGAAAAAAAGAACAATACACTCACAAAGTCACAATACTTGTAGCCATAGTACGAAAACAAGACCGCCCGATATCACATTGGCCGTGTTGAAAAAGTTTTCAAAAAATCGGAACCCATATTTCATGCTTTGTAAAGGAGTTGAAAAAACACGTTTTGGGATGTATCAAGAGATATCTCATGCTTTCAATTGATATTTGGTGTTAAGATAATCGCATTACTCTCACTACTTTTACCATATTTTGCACTATGCTTGTTGCAAGAGGGTACATCATTGTAGGATAAGCAATATACTTCCTCTTATTCTAATCATCGATATATTATTCACTCCGCCATTCATAATTATATATTGTCATATCATGCAAATTAGAATTCATCGTGTTACTATTTACCTTTATTATCATGGCCATCTTTGCCTATTTTTTCCATTTTTGCAAAGTATCAACCTTCCACTCTTGTAACTTCAACCAATCTTTTTTTTATGCTTGGCCGAACCAATACAAACAATTTCCTCTTATCTTGCCTTCAATATATCTAATTTTAAGACTATTTCTTAGGTCTTCATTTTGAATTCCATCCTTTAGGGTATTCTATTGATTCATCTTAACATAAACATGAGTTACCGGACTTTCATATATTGATCTATTGTGAAAGGCCATGACAATTTGATAGATTTTTTTTAATATTTATGGCACACATTCGCAGTTCTCTGTTTGAGCCGCCCACATTGAATTTTTATACATTCTCTTGATCAATATTTCCATTGTGGAAATTTGAGCCAAGTTACTTGAAACACTCACTTGGAAACAATTTTTCTTATTTTATTTTTTTTCCTTCAAAAAGTTAAAGTTTCATTTATAACTAAAAAACAAGTACGGTACAAGAGAAATCCTTTTGGAGAGACAAAAGGCATATAAGCCACTCTAAAACAACATGTACAAGCTAACGGATGGGCACAACACCCAACCTACCTACCATTGAGTCACAACCCAAAATAAAGGTCATAGAGACTATACAAAGGAATAAGCAAGGCGAAGGCCTCACGGAAAAGGCCACACTAACAAAGTAAAACCTTTAAACAGCATAACCACCACAAACGAGCCAAAACAGCAACCCCAAAATGATTAAAGCACCACCCAAACAATAACTACTGTGGCATAGATTTATTAAGGAGCCAAAAGCTCCTAAGGAAACCAAGCTTAGCAAGGCCACTCATAGAGATACAATGCCATTTCATGACCCTACCTAAATAAATAAATGATACATATACGTAATCCATGCCAAGACGAACACTGCAAACCAAACTTGGGGGCTCCCTATCTTCAACCGAAAAACATCCCAAATCAAGTAGGATATTCTTCGTCAAACTTCAATACCCCAGTATTCTAATTTCCATCTTCTCTAAACTCCTTATCATTGTACCTAGAGGCTTGATTTTTATTTTTAGGGAACGTACTTTGTGTGCTCTTAATTTTTGCTACCACAACTCATCCCATATCTTCTCTATTAGCATGTGCATACATTGTATTGTTCATGGTTTGAATTGGTTTCGAAACCCAAAATTTTGTAGGCTTAATCGGAGCAAGAATAGTTGTAGCTTTCTTTCCTCGCTCCTATGGCCCACCAAGAAACATTTATGGAAAACTTTAGTATCTGTCCATACAAAACCCTTTGACGCACCACATTTCCATTGTGGTCCTCAATATGAATGGATATAGGGGGCTTGGGTGATTTCAATATCAACATTCAATCTAGGAAATGAAATACTAGAACGTGGACTTGTGCACTTATCTGTGTAGGGACTCCCAATACACTGCCAGTCCTACTCCATGAGTTGGCACCCTAAAAAAAGGAAGGATTGAAGTTTAACCGAAAGGTTGAAGTTTAGCCGAAAGAAAAAAAATATTCCTATGAATCTCCTTGTCAAAATTTAAATTTTTGGACCATCCCTAATGGTAGTTGGACTAGTCCCTATAGTTAAAGCAGGGTGTTGAAATCCCACTTTAATACAAACCTAATTAGGAAGTACCATTTTCCATGGACATAAACTTGAGGAAAGGCTATAAACATAGGAACTACAAAAACCCATTTTTTTGCCCAATTTTTCTCACTTAGAAGGAGCTTTAACAAATGTAACTTAACATATCTGGTATGATCTTAAGTGGCAAAACGAGATTTAATATACAATATTTTACTTCGAGTTGATTAAACCCTTTTATTTCCCATGACTTGATCCACATCTCTAGCTTGGAGTTGATTGTATTTATAGTTTCATTTACTATTAGGATGTTTAGCCTATAACATGTATCATAGAGAACTTCTTGGATAAGTCTTGTTATCTCACTTAGGATGGTTGCAAATAGGCAAGGGCTCAAAGGAGAACAATGATGTAAACCAATTGTGATACGGGAATTATTAATAGCTCATTAATGTATGCTATTATTAATTTTTACTTTGTTATACATATCTTGTCCTATAAATTTATGTAGCATACATTTTTTTATAACCGGCCAAAGTAATTTCCATAGTAATTTGTCATGCACATCTTTAGAGTAATGAAAATCATGTGCAAAACCTTTTTCTTTACATTTTGGTGTTGCATCAAACTAATTCTTTTCATGGTAGATCGTTCTAGCACACAAATACATTGGTTTTTGGAAATGCTTATGCCTTATGCATCTCACTTAGCATTCGATCATCCTCTCTTGTAGTTCCATGTTGTAACTCATAGTTAATACTCCCTCTATTCTTGTTTGTTCTTCCCATTTACTTTTTGCACAGTTTTCAAAACAACTTTCGAGCCTAAATATCTCTAAATACGCATTATAAAAAATTATTAAAAAAATGATAAAAAAGTATACATTAAGACGAATCTAAGGAGATCTCATATGGATATATTTTATCGTATATAAATGTCATAAAAATCTTAATCAAATTTCTCTCTCCAAAATGGAATATTCTAAATGGGATGAACAAAAAAGAACGGAGGGAGTATAATTTTACCGTTGTAGTTAAAATAGTCTTGTATCTCCCCTTTTTATTTAAAATAGGTAGCCTAATGCTTGTTTTCCAAGTTTTTGACATTTTATTTTGTTCAATTTTATGTAATTGAAATATTTCTAACTCTAAATAGAATTATTGTTTGGACTTAGGACTCAATTTTTTCTTTTGCTTCTTCTTTTTTCAAATCTTCTTCCAGTTATTTTTTTATTATATATTTTTTTATTTACTTGTCTCTTGAATTCCTTGCTCTCTACCATCAAGATATCTCATGTTGCTCCATGGAACAACTCATCCACTTCTTTTCATCTATCATTAATTTCTCTTGGACATGAATGACAAGTTGTATATCTATGACACACTAAACTGTTCAATCTTCTAGACTCTTTCAAACCGATTATTTCCTTTAGGCCATCCTATGAAGATGTTTTTCACCTTCTTTGGAGTCTAACTTGTATATCTTTTCATATATTTAATAATGTATTGTTTTGTTTTGTTTTGTTGACTTTCTTGTATTTTGCAATGTTCTTTTTTTTTGTCCTAAAACTAAATAATATTCTTTATTTTTCTCTCTTACGACCGTTTTTTCCTCATAACACCACATTGTGTCCTCTTATAGTACTACACATTGTGTCCAAGTTAATTTGGATTTTTCTTGCTCATCTTAGTAGCGTTTTCAAAAGCTTTATTGATTAAATTCTTACATTTCTTTTTATGGGTTTTGCCATATGATTCTTCTTCATCGAGCTCAAAGTTTGTGTTGGTTAAATACAAATTCAGTTAGTATAACCAGTTTACCTTGTCATTTTCTTAGCTAAGATTAATTGCTTTGGGATGAAGTTGCTTCGTAAGTCACCAAATGTATTCTATGCCATCTGTTCTACGTGATTGTTCATATCTCCGCCAAATTTACATTATTTGAGAGGATTGGTTTGCATGAAACCATTTAGCACTTACCATGTTTTTTAGTGCTTCATATGCACCGATACAGCAAAATCGAACCTTAATTCCAACAATACCGAGTTGAATACTTGATCAAAAAGATACCTATTTCAAAATTCATCGCTAACAAATTGGAGTATTACTTTGTTCAGCCTAATCTAATACTAATCTGCAACAAAAAAAATCCATTTCAGTTTTTATGTACAAATGCTTATACGCCCTTACGACATTTTATATTTTTCTTGCATGCGCAAGCTTCACCCTCATCATTATATCATAATGCTAACTTCTTTCTCTTCCTATCTTGCCCCGAGTGCCATATTATGCATATTTCTTTGTCTTTTGAATGTCTTGGCCTCTCTACTAGCACATATTGTATCCTGCATGAAACGAATGTTAACCTCATATGTTTTCATAACATCCACCAACTTTAACTTAGACTTCCACCATTCCAAGATGCCAATTTTTAGCTTTAATCCAGTTTCATTAGTCTCCCTAAAAGCTAATTCTTTTCTCGTTACACCACTTACGGGATATCTGTTGTGTTGCTTTGATGATGTGGCTGGTTTTGGGAAGTTGGTAGTGATGTTGTGTGTGTGTGTTTTTGAGGGGAAAAGAATTGATTTGTGTATATGTTGACATGTTTTCAACGATGTTTGATATTTAAATTCATTACCTTATGCTTGATGAACATCTTTAGGGAAAATCAATCTAATGCTTACGAGAAAAAAGAGCTCCTTGTATAGATTTGGAAGCAAGGGCACAAGTTAGAACAAAGTTCATTTTGGGTTAGTGTTAAGTCATGGTGGCTTTAATTTTTGTTTGACTACATGAATTTAGAGGCAATATGCGGTTTTTTGGAAGCTAAAGTAGGTAATGGTGTCTAATCAATTTCAAAAACTAATGGAAATCAGAAACTTGTTTTTGTGACAATTGCCGTCTCTGGTCTTTATGTGAGTCAATGCTTAGGTTATTACTTGGTTCAAATGACCTTTATGAATTTTTTAGACCTCTCGATGGATATCAAGCTTGTGTAAATATCCTCTGCCTTGTGAGTTTTCTCCACATCTTGGTGAATGCAAAATAAGTTTTCAGTTGCTCACATTGTCATCTTAGGTGATGCAATTTGAACTTTGCGTTTTTTTCATCTGTTTTTTGAACATCAATACTCAAATAACATACAAATTTGTTATCTTCAATTTCTTTAATTTCTATGTAGCAGATCTTGCTAATGATGTCTATAATCATTTATTGACCATAAACCAAGTCTATTTGAGTGAGTAAAGAAATTGCATTTGAGTTATGAGAATATTTGAGATGTCAGGAAAAACTCCACGATAGTTGTTGCTTTTACTGGTTTTTAAGAAAAAGGTGGTGTGCCATGAATTCTCATAGTGGAAGGGTACAATGAGAAGATCACATGATGATGTTAGAAGTGGCTTATTTGTTGGAGAAGCCTTCTGCAGTTAGTAAGAAGGGGGATTAGAAATAGGGAACCAGAACTATATGTACCGAGAGGAGTAGGAAGAAAAAAATAATGGGAGAACAGAATTGATATTCTTTATCTTTAACTGTTCTTTGAAGTGAATCAAGTCTCCCAAATGCTTGACATTTCAATTCTGTAAGCCGTAAAGCAGCTCATGATACCTTGGATTATGCTTTGTACGGAGAGGAAAATGAAGTCCTTTTACTTACGAATCTGTAAATTACTTTTTAGTTTCTCTCTCCTTTTGCTTATAATCAAAGATATCCTAATTTTAACAGCATTGGGGTTGCATATTACAATCCTGATGCCGAATTGACATTGTCTGAAATCTGATCCTTTAAATTTTGGGTCAGGGAGCGAATTGCAGGTATACTCAATTGCTTTTTCCTGGTTACTTATCCAACTCAAGTTTTTGGGTACTGGGTAGGGCTGTTGAACCAGGTTAGCTACTCAGGTTTAGGGTGAATCTAGATGATTTTAAAAACGATTATGATCTCCTGAACCCAAATATTGATTAAACAGGCTTCTACATGACCTGCTTAGTCCATCTATTTTTTACTTTAATGTTTCGTAAACGAGGAATTCATTATTGTGAAAAAACAAGAAAAACTCATACACCAAAAAAATGAATTATCCTAGTATTCTTTTGACATTATGATCTGTCTGTAATTTCTGTAATTTTTATACTAATTATCACTTTCACCAAAAATGAATTAGGAGTCATCCAAAGATCACAAAAAACTCATTTACCCTTTAGCCATCAATGCTATGTTCTTTTGTGATCTTTCTCGTAGCCATTAACTAAGAAAAAGCAGGTACTTTGTTTTACTTCTTGGAACACTTATTAGCTAGTTCATCAATTTTCTTTTATTTAGGGTTAACCAGAAACAACCTCTTTATTATGAAAAGGGTATGTTTAGGTTCATCCAACACTCCCAAATTGTGTATTGGGAATCACTTAAAGATATTGGGGTGATGGAAGGTTATTGTTAGGTCTGGTTTATAGTTGATGGAGGAGTCATCCTTGCCTACAAAGCATTGCAAGTGGGAAATTCAAAAACAATTCCAATCGCTATAGCTAAGAATCATTGACGTGATTATGTTCAGATGCAGTTCCCTAGATAAAAAAACTTATAATATTACGACTGTGGTTCAGATCACGACATCAATTTGAGTCATGATTGTCATTGACATTATTTGACTGCGAAGTCGTTCATATATCTTTCATCAAATGAGTTAAATATAGCATTTTTGATGATCTTTTTGACTTTCTTAACTACAAGTCTACAAACACACATAATAGAGATACTTTTTTTTGGGAATCACCATGATGTTACTTTTTGATTCAAATAGTTTACCTGCTTGCATTGCTCATTCATGTATGAGTTTGTAATTGATTCAATACCAATTGTAGAGTAATCTATGAATGACCTGTAAATGCTCCGTTTTAATGTTACTTTCGTCAAATGAGTTCACATTGAATTTTTTATGATCAGTCGAGTTTTTAAATGATTTTTTTAAGTGGGTTGATTTTCTTTAGTTAATTATTTTGCCGGTTTGATGCATCAGTAAGTGCTTAGTTGTGACCTTGTGAGGATCCAATCTATCTGTTTACACTTCACAGTTACCTTTCTACTCGAGGAATCCCTCTTCTTTTGTGTGCATTATGATTCACATTGGAAACCTTCATCACTTTATTGCTTGGGATCCTCTGTATTCTGATTATCTTGAAACTGCTGTAAACTGCTGGAATCTTAAAGAAAATAGTACCAAATTTTCAGCCTTCACTGTTCAATGCACATTGTATTATGTGTTAAGATGAAGATTCAGGGGCTTTAAACATAATATTTTTTCGCTTATCGCTGGACCAACAATTTATATTTCTCTGATTTGGGATTATAATTGACTATATTAAAATGGATGATTAAAACAAAGGAAGGTTGCGTACATTCGAGCCCCCTTCCTCCACCAAAACCCTACCAGGCATCAGGTAATGCAAAAAAGGCTGCGAAGGATTGAGTCAGCCTTGTGATTTGTAGTACTTTGGATAGCATTAATGTTTTCTTAGTTGTGGTTAATTTTCTGTCGCCTTTTTTTGGTACTAAGCAACTTTTCGTTTGCCTCAAACCTCTAATAGAAATTGGTGTTTAATATGCTTCCTAGTTCCTACCAACCAGACTCATGATATAAGCTGTGTTTAATATAACGTGGTTTATTTGTAGAGCTTGTGACTAAGAGACTTGATGTAGGCTGTTGAGTTAATTGTCTCACATTTATTTTTGTAGTTTCCCCAATACCATTTTTTTTTACTGGAGGTATATCTTATTAGTAGGTGGTATTGTAATCCTTTGCTAAAGCAACTGTTACTATTTTGGCTACTAATAGAGGTGTTTATTCGGATCATCGGGTTGATTTCGGGTCAGGTGTTTCGGGTCGGTTTAAATTCGGTTTTGTGCTCTCATTGTTTTTGCATGATTGTAGATTTGTAGATCCATTTTAAGTTGGGTCAAATCGTGTTCGGTTATAAAGTCGGGTGTCTATTGGGTAATCGGGTCTGTTTTGAACACCTCTAGCTACTAATAAAACAGATGAATAAAGCACTTCCAGATTATATTACTATGCGTTACGTGATGAAAAAATCAATGCTGAAGTGTGCAGCTTGTTATGCAATATGCTGTTATTTTAGATTCAATTATTTCCTGTTTGGTATGTTTCAAATGGCAATTGTGTGAATGCTCTTCATTTATTTCAGGGGATCGATCTCTAAGAAATCCGGTCTACTGTATGATTAATTCTTTGTGCGTGAACAGGTTATTTCTTTTGGGGCTAGACAAATATGGAAAAGGAGATTGGAGAAGTATTTCGCGGAACTTTGTGGTGACAAGAACACCAACTCAAGTAGCAAGCCATGCGCAGAAATATTTTATTCGGTTAAACTCTATGAATAAAGATAGGAGACGATCGAGCATCCATGACATCACCAGTGTCAACACCGGGGATCTATCTGTACCTCAGGGACCGATAACTGGTCAGACAAATGCATCTCCAGCGGGAGCATCATCTGTGAAGTCTGAAAAGCAGGCTGGTCAACCTCCTACTGCCTCAGCAGGTGTCGGCGTGTATGCTAATCCTACAATCGGACAACCAATTGGTGGGCCATTGGTTTCTGCTGTGGGAACTCCAGTGAATCTTCCAAATCACATGGCTTATGGTGTACAAGCTCCTATACCAGGTTCCGTGGTTCCTGGTGCCCCGATGGGTATGAATCCAATGCAATATCCAATGCCGCATACCTCTGTCCATAGGTAAGGTAGACGATGAGCGACTACTTGTTTAGAATGTATAAAGCAAAGAAAGGAACAGAAGTACGCGAGCCAGAATTTGGTTACCTTGCCCGATAATACCAGTTTTACTGGGGTGACTTTTGTTACTTATGATTCTTATACAAACCGTTGAAAATAATGCATAGGAAGGTGAAACTGTAGTCTTGTGTTTGTTGTATAGGCAGACGTGGTAAGCTATCACTGCTTTGTTGCGGGGTAATTATGAGTGCATTCTCCAGTTTTACCGAAATTTGTCATTGAACTGTTGCTGTTAATCAGCAGCTATTTAGTAGAACTAGATTAGATGCTTTCTTTCTCCAATTTTATGTTCAGTTATGCAGTTATTGAGTTTCCATTTAGTTATTTTGGTTGATGGCCTGTATAGTTGCAGTTGTATTTTTATGAGTAGTACTAGGCGACGGAAAACGGCATCATGCTGTTTTAAGGTATTAATATGGTTGCAGTATTCAGTGACGGAACAGAGAACGGCTCACAGTGAACACAGTGCAGCTTAAGCAACAAATTCCGGAATCGCATGCTGATTATAAACAGAGACCAACTAAAACAAATATGGTTTGGAATAGAGACACATTGCACTTCGGAATGTGGTCGCTGTTAACCAAGATACAAAAAGTTATAAAATTTATTATTGATATAATAGTGCCCCTAAGTCTATGATATACAAGAATCATAGACAACATATCTTAGTTATGATCCATGGTAACTAATAGCTATGTTGGATGTCAGAAAATCTCTTGATCGGAAGTTTAAGTTAGAATTCCGAAATGCAATGTATTATGTTGAGTGATACTGTTGTGCGACAGCGGAAGCAAAGATCGAATACAATAATGAAATAATCAAATATTCAATCAAACAATAAGAAAAGACACAAGAAATTTAACGTGGTTCACTATCAATGCGATAGCTATGTCCACCGACACCGAGATCAAATACTTTCACTATGAATCGCAAAGATTTACAAGATGATTCAATCTCACTCACAAAGAACAATGTGCTCTCTTGTGATCTTTCAAGTTTTGTAAATATTATGCCCTAACCCTAAAATGGGTATTTATATTAGATGCCCAAATCAGGAAGTTATTACATGATTAAATACAAAGTAACCAGCCAAAAGAAAAAAAAAACTGTTATTCGTATTCCTGGGTGCACCGCCGACTCGACTTCACGAGCCAACCACCAAAACGCCGAGTCGGCTTTGTCTTCTGGATCAATGATGCAAATGTCAGAACCTACCGCCGAGTCGGCTGTCCACTCATGCAACATGGATGCCGACTCAGTTTTGCTCTCTGGAAAAATCGTTTCATCCCAACGAATGCAGATGACTCGGTTGCACCCTTATACACCACCAACGCCGACTAGGCGTTGGCCACTGCCTCTTTCACCTCTCTACTAGCCCTTGATTCATCTTACCGCATTGATGACACTCATGTTCGAGTCACCATCATCAATAGATACCTTTTATGTCTCCACGGACTATCTTATGCTTCTATGCATAGACTTTAAGAAAACAGAGGTGCCCTTTCACTTTATAAAATGACTAACAAACAATCTCTATCTTATTGATGTAACGATTCGTTTGGTAATATGTTTTAAATGTGGAAATGATAATAAAATAATTAGAGTAATTTTGGTAGAAATTGTAACCGCAACGAATTATGAAGGCAAAGACTAATTGGAATTTAGTATTAATCAAGTGGAAGCTCACTTTTGCAAGCACACTTAAGAAGGTTACTTAAAGATTAAACCAATGTCCAAGTAGAATACTTGAACCAAAACCAAAGCAATATAACAGAAGTCTTAATTGTCTAAAACAAAGGAAAATTACAACCAAATCGAAATAGGTCCAAAGTTTAGATTACATCCTTAAAATAGTCCAAACCTAACAATTAAACTAAGTCTCTCAAATACAATAAAGAGATCTAAACAAAAAGAGAGTCATACTCCAACTCGGGTTTATCTTCTGCTCGCAGATCCATTCGGCGTCAAGGTGCCATAAGGGTTTTAATCTAAAAACAAAACCATTGGAAAAACATATAAGCATAGTATCAGCAAAAAGGCTAAGTATAAACACACTAGTGTCCGTCAAACAAGTTATTAAAGCCTTTTTTATTTGAGAAAATTCAATTTGAAATATGCTTTTTCATTTGATAAATCATATTATCATTCAAACCAAATTCAATGATTCTATAGTCATTTTAAATTTTGATTTTTCATCATAAATCATATGATCTCAATGCATCCAAATCAATTTCAAACTCATATCATAAGTTTGCATGGATACTCCGTGAGTCATCCTTTGACTCGTTTGGTAGTTGATCTACTGTCCGCGACATGTTCGGCAAGTGTACCAAAATGGTATTGTGAACAGTACGCGCTCAACATTTGTGAGTCGTTTAATCATGCACACAACAGTTGTTGTAGCATATGTACCCGCCATTTAGGCTAAAACATTTTTGCATATAATATATATCTTGTAATTTCATTAGCATTTGAAAAGTCAAAAATACTAACTTTTTCTTCCATATGATAAACATCTTTTATTTGCAACATAGCAAAACATACTTTATTTACAACATAGCAAAATCAAATCATAATTTTTCCCACATGGGTAAAACACGCTTAGCATAATCATATTATCAAACATAATCTTTGTATTATATTGGGGCATCACTAGCATGTATGGTAATGCATCGTAACAAAAAGTTATTAAAATTCAATACGACTGTTCATGGAAACCACTAAAATATTTTATTTCAATCCTTCTTAAAGTAAATATAACTTTAAAAAGTTTTGAAATTTATTCAAAACAAGAATATTGTTCATAAGTATATAAAATGATTATAACAAAAGATGTTGTAAAACACTATTTTCTTAAATACGAGATAGTTTTGCCGGTAATAAAATCGATAATTGATTTACAATATATATTAATTCTCCAACAAGAACCAAATTAATTAAGTCATAATAATACCTTATTTGAAATGAATTTAAGGTTGTCCCATCTAGGCCTGTCGAACAGATCAGGTTGGGTTGAGTTCGGGTTTGGATCATATATAACAAGTCAGAAAACCCTTGACCAAAACCCAATCCATTTAGTTAATTGAGTCGAAAATCACAACCTTGACTTGACCTACAACTAGGGGTGTTCAAAAGTATCCAACCTGACCGACCCGACCTGCCGACCCGTCGACTCGCTTCATAAATAGTGGGTCAAAATAAAAAAAAAATGAAAACTCTGGGTTGGGTACCCGACTCTCTTTAACCGAGTTGGATCATGGGCCGATTTCATATTGATCCGGGTACCCTTTAATGACCCGGTTAATAGTTAATATATATAGTATTTTCTTTTATTAGTTTTTGTTTGAGTAATTTCCCAGCCCAGCACTAAGCACAACTCAATTCTCAGTTCTCACTTTAAAATCAACAGCCATTTCTTCCTTTGAGTTAGCAGCCATTGCTTCCTTTTTCTCCTAGGATTTTTATTTTTCTAACTCAATTCTCACATCTCACTCTGGAAAATTGTAAATTAAGAAGATGCATTAAATAAAAAATGAAAATCAAACCCACCACATGCATGCACTATAAACCAAAATAGACATACCGCACCAGAATAATTTTAGGGACAAAAACAAACAGGATAATTCATCAAACAAAAAGTCTCATGGAAGACGGTCTATCCTATAGACGGGTTCCACAAGAGTCCAACCCACACAATTTTGGGATGCAATAGCAGTTTTTTCTTTATGGAAATAAAAAAAATAAAAAATTAAATGTTAACCGCCATTTAATAGAGGGTGTGGTTTCTCACAGCTTTGGAATCCCAAACGACATTCATCATTAACTGCCCTTTGAAACACAACCCAATATGTTTGTCTCTGCCATTTGAACCTCAAAAGTCCATCATCCTTCTCATTCCGTAGAAACCTGCTACAACAATGGATGGATTTTTTTTTCGGGAAATAAGTCAACAATGGTGGAACAAATTACTGAATCCGACGGTACATATTCCCTCAAAAACGATGACAATGGAATCGCACAAGGTACGTTGGAGTTGATACATGTTTTAATTTTGTTTTTTTCATAATTGAGCAAGCTTCAACAATGGCGATTGGAAGCTTCATCAATGGCGGTTGAAGATGAACTTGTTCAATTAAATTTTTTTTCTATAATGGGGATTGGAGATGAGGATTAAAACAGTTGTATTTAATTTTTTTTCCTATAATGTACAAGCTTCATCAATGGCGGTTGGAGATGAAGATGCTGCCAAAAAACTGAATGAAAACGGAGACAATGAAGATGAAGATCTATATGACCGACAGTTATATTTGGAACTATAATGTACTATATTTGAAACTATAATCTATTGTATTTGGAAATATAATGTATTATATTTGAAACTATATTGTACTATATTTGAAACTATAATATATTGAATTTGGAAATATAATCGGTTATACTTAGAATTATATTGTACTACATTTGGAACTTTAATGTACTATATTTGAAAGTTTGAAACTATAATGTATTATATTTGAAACTATAATCTATTATATTTGAAACTATAATGTACTATATTTGGAACTATAAAATATTAAATTTGGAACTATAATTTGTTATATTTGGAACTATATTGTATTATACTTCCTCCGGATTTTATTAGTTGCTACAGTTCCTATAGCAACTAGTGTTCACCAATTAATCTTATTTGATATATAATTCTCTATGTATAATGTAAAACATAGTCATGTGGGATCTTGTTTGATTCTCTTAATGTTTATTTTCTTAATATTGACTTTTTAGAATTTTTTTATCATATGAAATTAGAGACATTAAAGATTAAAATCTTGCATTGGATAGCGTGAAAAAAAGAAATGTAGCAACTATTAAAAACCAGAGGAAGTATTTGGAACTATAATCTATTATATTTGGAACTATAATGTGTATATTGTAATATATTTGAAAGTATAATGTACTATATTTGGAACTATAATCTATTGAATTTGAAACTATCATATATTGAATTTAGAACTATAATCTGTTATATTTGAAACTATATTGTACTCTATTTGAAACTACAATGTACTTTATTTGGAACTATAATGAGATTAATGTAAATAGTTTAATAATTGTGATTAATATAATACCAAATCAAAATGACTATGATTTCAAATTTGAATGATTATAATACCATTTCTGAATGATTAAGATACCAAATCTGTAAGAGTATACTACTTCAAAAGTTTTCAACAAATCTCCATAACAAAAAATATCTAGAGAAAAAAATATCCCAACAATAATTCCCAAATTTAAAAATATAATATTTTAATCTTCAATCACTTTGCTTTTCTCTTTGGGACATACTTCGTTGGTCTCTTGAAAGCAACTTGCGATGGAGCAGGCTTTTGCGCCACATGCTTTGACGGTCTTAGTTGTAGATCTTCAAAGTCCCTATCGAAATTAAAAGACAAAAATCTATTGTTCTTCCTCCTTGATCTCTTCCTTTATATTCATTCATGTCTCCACTATTATTTCTGTGTTTTGGATGCCATTTGGGATAACCCACTACTGTCCAGCATCAATCATCAGTATGTCCTTTGACTCCACATGCCTTGTACATTTCAATCCCTCTACTATGCATAGCTTAGATTTTTGCATCATTCTTCTCACCCAGAGACACCTCCTTTTGGCTCTCCTCTTGTTATATCATGGAACACACCATTTTCACACTAGAGAAAGGTGTCATCATCAGAATATGACTCCTCTAAGAGTTATAACTTTCATTAAACCTTGTAAGAAATTGAAACAATTTATGTTCATCCCTTTGCTCGTTCAATACATTCAATAAATTTTGCATTTAATCTGACACCACAAATTAAATGGCATTTATTGGGTTTGCATTCAATACATTAAAATGAACTGACAACACATTCAACGAGTCCAATTCCTCCCACATTCGTTGCATATAAGTGCAGTATTCATTTACACTCATGTTATTTTGTTTTACATCATACACATTCTTGTTCAAATGGCATTTTCGTGCACCATTGGTTATCAAAGAGCATTTTTCAAGATGCTTCCATATCTCAGAGGCTGAAGTGAAGTACATTACAGACTTCTTTATGCTCTCACTTACTGACCCCAATATCCATGCTATCACCATATCATTGCAAGTATTCCACATCTTAGCTCTTGGTTCATCATTTTCCTCCTTTTTTACTGCTCTAGTAACAAACCCAAGCTTTCTTTTTGCAGATAGAGCAATCTCCATGGAACTTCTCCATCCTCTATAATCAGCTAACCCTTGTAGCTTTTCAACGCTTAGAGTTGTAGATTCATCAGATGGATGTAAGTACAAAGGACTATACTGATTTGGGTTCTTTTGTTTTGATTTTGGTTTTCAACTTCTACCATTGTTGTACAGATGAGATTCAAGAAAAAAGGAAAAAAAAAGAAGAAAGGGAAAGAAGGGAATAAATGAATATTAGTGAAGGATTTTACTGGCTTGCAGGTGAGGATCAGAATTTCATGGAATGAGCAAAGAGCAGGTTACACGTCTGCTCTAATACCATGATGACAGAATATTTTCTGTCTCATGTGTGATCCCAATAACAGAAATATGAGGTGTGTCCTTTTGTTTGCTTGACATTTCTTAAGGCACTCAAGGCCAATATATATAAGAGGCAAAACCACAGCTTATACAGCTAGCAAAAGAAGAGAGACATCAAAAAGAGACATAAAACATAAAAACCCATGAGCCTAAATACAATTGCATGACCATATCCATTATAAGGTATAATGACGAGATAATGAGATGCACTATAAATCTAGAAGAGAAAAAAAAAACATTCTAAAGTGCAAAATAATGAGTTAAGTTGAATTGAACTGAAATTAATAAACTACTATTACTCTACTTTTTTTTATATGCTCTTTTTCTCCGCTAAATTTTACTTAATTTAATTAATTCTTTTGGTAAATACGTAATTCGTTACTGAAATAGATCTAATACGTAAGTTAGAGGTAGGGTAGCAGTAGGATACAAGGGAACTTTAGTTTACAATATACAAGCTAACGAATTTGTAGGACCTTATTGTTGAGTCTTCTGATCTTCTCTATTGATCATCCACATCCACCAATGACTTCATTTATGCTGCAACGTAATTTTCCAAACAAACAAACACAACAACAGCATTCCATTTCCAATACCAAGTTGCTCTCGCCTTGGCTGCTTATAATTCATAAACCAAAACAGAGACGAGATCAATCATATGTCCAATCGCCTATCATCGGATCCAATTAACTGCAAGGATCATCAGGATCGACATGAGTTAAGTTAAATTTGTACAACTATAACTGCAGACATATTGAAGTTCCAATATATACGAACACATAAGCAACTACAAATTAGATAAAATTGACTTGAATTTTTCTTTTTAATAAAACGACTTTTTACAGGTAAGTTTAAGTAGTTAAATAGAGCAAAGATTAAGAGATGGATGGGTAGATAGAAATCTTACATAGAGGAATTAAACAGGAGAAACAAGTTGTTTTCGGGCATTCAATGGACTGCCTTCTACGAAAAATCATCGTTTCTGTTATTGAACGCTTGCACTTCGGACAACATAATTCATAACCATCTCGTTCTAGAGTTTCTTTGTATGCTTCTGGGCTAAACTCTGCACACAAAACCACCTTAAAGTTAAAGTAGATTTCATGTATTACTATTATCAGCTCTTCATCATACTATATACTCCTATTAATTATGTTAAAACATTCCAAATGACGGCTTAATAGAGCTTTGTCATATAGAACAAACATGTTAAATTGAGATTGTATGGCATTCACAAAGATTTTACTACGATAGTTATTATAAGTATTAAGGGTAAGTTTTCGAAAAAATTAAATCTAACCGTTAGTGTTAAATGGTGACTGTAATTCACCAATTAAATTCTATGCATTATGTGAGCATCGAGATGGAATCTCATGGGTGGATTAATGGGTGAGTTAAGTATGTAACTTAAGTGTGATTTAAAGTCGTGCTTGAATTATGTGTGTTAATGCATAATAGAAATGGGAGCAATGAAGGTGGCTTTGATGATAAGAGTAATGGTGTGAATTAAGTTAGTAATCAATTGGTTTATTGAAGAAGTGCAAGAGTAAGGTTTGCAGTAGTATGCTCGAACAAGGCACTCTCAAGCTTCACACTGCATTGAACGAGGCACTGAAATAGGTGCAAGCAAAATGTCAGAATATAGGCTGCTCAAACGAGCAGCTCGCTGGTGATGGTCAGAAGCCTTTGTTTGTGAATTGCTCGAATGAGCTCCTTGATGGCTCAAACGAGCATGGTCAAGCTTGGTACATTGGATGTTATGCATTCTTTTCATTTGCTAGAATTGATAGAGATGCAATTACTTTTAGGGTGCGTTTCGTATGACATATTTAGTATCAGGTAAACAAGTAAGGAATATAAATTCCCTAACCCAATTTTTTTGTTTGGTATGAGATTAGGTAAATCCAATCCATTACTTCAGGGTATTTGTTTCCCTTATGTTGTTACCTTTCATTTACCAGGAGTAACAAATACCCTTTCATTTATATTTCTCTTTCACCTATCTCTCCACTCTTGATTTCTCACTCACATTTAGTCAATTTTCTTTCTCACTTTCATGATATTTTTGACTTTTTCAATCAATTTTTTTTATCATGATTTTTTTATATGTTTTTAATTTTCTCTACATGGATATTAAAATGCTTGAGAATACTCTAAACATGGGAGTTTAGGGTATGCATTTCCGCAGAAAGACTAATAAACATCTTTTAATTATTAGATGGGGAAAATCCTAAATACAATGAATTATATTAGCTAGTAAAGTACTTATATAAGCTTTAAATGTCTAACACGACAAAATAATTGAATTAATTAACGATAAACTCTATTTTGAAACATACAAACGTAACACAAGAAACATTTGGGGACGGAGTAGTAATATATTTTTATCAGTATGCAACTAAAATCTTGGACTTACCTTCGTGTTCATCGTAGTGATTACCAAGTCTCTTGTCTACGACTTTCAAATTGACACGAGCATACTGATTACCAGAAATATTCTCACCATCAGCTCCGTTTTGTTGGCTTTTGCCATCTTTTAAATCAAAACCTACACATGTAATGTATTTGATTTAGACTATTTTTCAGAGAGGTACTCAACATCTTTATGTCGCAATTTCCTACGTAATTCTTACTATCACAAACATGTACAAACATTCATCTAAAATAAAAAAAAATTGGCACAATAGCAATAGTATAGCATAACTTTAAGATATTTGATCAATTACTAGAACATTCATGCTCTATTTACCGTCTGAATTCATTACCGTCTAAATCGTTACTCTGTCTATCCTTGACACCATTTTCAACATTTAACTCCACGTCATTAACAGCAGTAGCAGTTTTGGAATCTTCATTTGCTTCATCACTTTTGCTTTCACTGTGTTCTAAGTCTTCAAATACTAATCCTGCACATTTCAAGTGATCTGTTAAAACCGTAAGAAACTATGTCGGAGTATGTTAATAAAAATTCCATATTAATTGAATTTGTACTTCTAACTTCAGTAAACCTGTGGAAACAAGAGTCATATCTTCTTTTAACAATGGGAGGAAAATAGTTTAGAATTAAAGGCTGCAACATAAGCAATGGAGCACAAGAAAGCTTCCTAGTTGTTGTGTCTTTCCCATGCAGTACATCTGCATGAAATTGTGGAACAAAGTTTTGGTATATTTTGTGTTTATATCTGATTGCATACCTTGATTATTCTCATATGTTACATGTCCACTGTCCTGTCTATTCTCAATACTAGTATCCTCAGAGCTAGCCAGATTCACTCCTTCGACTCCATCATCCTCAGCATTGCTACTATCTTCTGGATACATACCTGCACATTTCCATTAATTATCTTAGGTTTTTGTTCTAGAATTGATGTGCAGTTTTATTACTGATACAACCAGCTACTCATACGACTCACAATTTCTTTAAAGAAGATTAATACCGGAATCAAATTTTCTGTCCAACTTTGTGAGTGCATCATATTTTGTCGGCGTACCATCACTAGTACTGTCATCTAGATCAATTGCAGCAGCCGCATGTTTGCCATTTTCATGAGCTTCATCGCCTTTGGTTTTGTAGTCTGCAGCCAATTTTGCATGATTGGTCAGTTGATAACGTACATTAATCATATACATAAACGTTTCAAGTGAAAAATGAAAACCTACCGTGAATTGGAAGTACATATTTTAAATCTGGGTCGTATCTCCTTACAACAATGGTCGGTACATGTTTGAGAGCTATTGGGTGTCTTAGAAATGAAGGTGGGGAGGGGCACTCATTCACTGCTTCATTTGGTGCTGGCATTACTATTCTTTCTGCAACAACAAACAACACAAAAACAAGAATGATTTATAAACTGGTGTAATAAATAAACTTTGATTTGGTTTATTTATACATGTCTTAAATGCAAAACTACATGGCAATTAGTCCATAGTTTAAGGGACCAAGAAATTCTTCAGTAAAAACATTTGAACACATCGTTTATTTTTCCTTATCACCGAGTTAATTTATTATATTTTTACTATATCATCCAAATCGTAACTAGAAGCATTTTCTACCTTCGTCATGTACATCAAATTAGTCCTCCTCTAAAGGGTTTATGAGCATCTTCGCGACATATATGCCGAGAGAGATGAACCAAATTAGCCCTTGAGGCAAGCAATCTCACGAAGTTAAAGGAATTACTACTCAAAATTAAGGTAAAAATTTGCTAATTTGACATCAAATCACTGCCTTCAAAATTTATATCCCAACACTATGGGAATACCTTGATTGTCTGAAATTCCAATATCCTTGCTCTCGATGTCATGATTGGCACCATCCTCATGATAAGTAAAAGTATCCGCATCCTCAATTTCATGATCACCTTCACTTGAAGAATATTGTATCTCCAAATCTGCGTAAATACTTCGAGTTAATCTAGTTTTATGAGTAAACAAGAAGAAAACAATGCCAAAGACTTAAGCCCAAAAGGTCGGGTAGCTTTATGAGTTTTTTTTAAAAGTTTTCATAATACTTCTCTAGATTACATACCTTGTTCATCTGCGATCACTTCATTTTGGGCACTAGCATCCACATAGCTTGCAACGTCATCTTTAACTTCGTCAAATGTATTTTTGCAACCATCTAAACATGATGCCACATATACTATAAGTAGTCTGATTTTCAGGAGTTTCATTATGAGAATCTTGACAAATTACATTTTGTTTGCATACCCTGATCATCGTCAGATTTTGCAAATCCACTATCTTGGATTTTATCTTCAAGATAATCATCCACAAAATGTACATGATTATCATCTTCAGCTCCATCTCCATCGCTTTTGCCATCTTCTGAATGCAAACCTACATAATCAAGCCATTACTTTAGCTTATCTGTCGAAGTTTTGGTAACTTTTTGTGTAAAGATCTGGCAAAATAGAATTAGCGTAATAATAAGCCATTATAAATTGGACGCAACATTTAATCAAATCTCCCCTACACGAAATATGTATATCCTTAGTGCAAATGAAACTTATAAAATATCAATCAAACAATAGAAAATTGATTATTGGCACACTATACTTGTTACACGTACTTGGCTTTGATCCGAAATAATTATTACCAAAACATTAACTATAAATAAGTACATCCAAGCCTCATGAAGTATTTTTACTTGAACTAAAAATCTATCTTAAGAAAAGTTTCACATTAAAGCTACTTTTTTTTTTTTTACTATTCGACCAAATGAAATAGCATTTATAAACTCATATCTCATTCTTGCAATTTGTCTATGTTGGTTCAATATACCATAAAATGGTGCTACTCTTTAAAAAAAACGTGTTAGTTTGTACCCCCTCATATTCTTCCTATTAGTCTCATTTACGTTTGAGTTACTATTCACTTATTACTCTAACTATATATTTTATTCTTAATCTATAAGTTTAAACATAGTCAAGTGGGATCTTGTTTGATTCGTCTCAATGCAAGGATTATTAATATCAAATTTTTATAATTTTTAATTAAGCATAATTAAAGATATTAAGGGTTAAAATGTTGTCTCGGCAAATATGCTAAAAGTAAATGGGCCCAATAGGTTGAATAGGAAAGAGTATTATTTTTGTTTTTTTGAAAAAATATTTTTTTTCTGAAAGTATATATATATATATATATATATATATATATATATATATATATATATATATATATATATATATATATATATATATATATAAAGAAGTTCTAGTGAGAACCATCCTTATATGAGAACCGTGAGAACCAATCTGCCTAACCAAAATGTGTTACTTTTTGACTAAAAACATGTTACTATTAGGCAAAACTGTGTTACTTTTTTTTAATAAAAAAGATGATACTTTTAGGCAAAAATGTATTACTTTAAGAAAAAAATTCTAAAAAAAAAAAACTCACAAAAATGTGTTACTTTTAACATAAAAAGGTGTTACTTTTCGAAAAAAATGTGTTACTTTGTATTTATATTTTTTTCTGAAAGTAATACTTTTTTGCTAATAAGCAACATAATTTTTAAAAAACAAAAGTAACATTTTTGTCCAAAAGTAACATTTTTTCTTTGAAAAAATAACACATTTTTATCGGAGAGATTGGTTCTCACGGTTCTCATATAAGCTTGGTTCTCACTGGAACTTGACCCTATATGTGGTTAAGTTCCAGTGAGAACCAAGCTTATATGAGAACGTGAGAACCAATCTCCTTGATAAAAATGTGTTACTTTTTTACAGAAAATGTGTTACTATATATATATATATATATATATATATATATATATATATATATATATATATATATGAAGATTACAAGGAAATTAAAGAATGAGTCATACCATCAATTGCATCAAACTTTTGTAAATCTGAATCGTATGTTCTTCTAACAAAAGTCGGTACGTGTTTGAGAACTACAGGATGATCAGGCAATGGAAGTGGGGAGCGACAATCTGTCATTGCCTTTTTTGGTGCAAGTATTACTGTGCTTTCTGTAATAATATAAGAATATAGTTGATCAGTAAAAATAGTTAGGGAAGAAATCTTCGATGACTTGCTACATATCTTCTAAATGATAATTTAATGAATGTTTGTCAATTTTTAAGGGGCTTCATAAATTCTTCATAATTAAAATCCATAATTTGAAATGAAATACTTGTTCTCAAACACTACATTAAGAACTTTTAAAGTAGATTATTTGCCGACTTGAGGTGAAGTCTCTCATTAAAAAATTTCTTAACCCACAAGTATTTGCATACCTTGATTATATAAGTTTCCAAGTTCCTTGTTCTCGACTTCATCGTTGGCTTCATTAAGCACTTGATAACTACAAACATCTGAGTCCTTTTTAGTTTCATGATCACCTTCGCGTATTAACTGCAAACCTACATAAAAAGTTCATTTTAGTTTACTGCTGCTTATACAGGCTTTGCAGAATTCTTTTACTACCTTTCCCTACCCTGTTCATTTTCCCCTACTTTATTTTGGATGATAGCAAGGTCATAACTAAATGAATGAAACAACTTATTAAATTATTCCTTGAATCAAAAAGGAATTTCCTTGGCGCAAATTAAACTTATAACTCTCAACCAAACAAAAGCACATTAATTAACTCATTAGTACACTATAGTCGCCATGCCGCACACTTACTCGTATTTGATCCAAAATCACCACTACCGAACTCTTCTGCATCATGTTCCGTGCCAAGGCTTGCAAGTATATCATGTTCTGTCTCTGTATCGTCCATTTCACTAACAGAAGCAGAAGGGTCCTCGGCAGCTTCAGCTTCTTCACTTTTATTTTTGCTATCATCTGATGATGAAAAATCAAAATTAAGCAAAATGTGTCTTTTCAGAAATACAAATCTAGTTGACAGTGACTGAACCGTGAAAAAAACAATGTATTTTGTGCACCAGACTTGGTAGATTCATTAAGCAACATTTAAGATCAATTTGGTGCAAAATCTTGCATACATTTCAGTAAATAGCCAAATCAATTTGGTACATATATTCACATAATTTGTACATGGATATACGAGTCCCAATAACATAAAGTTAAAGAAAATCAGTGCACTTTATATTATGCACTATGACAAATCTACAACCTGCACATAATGCTACACTTAAAATGCCATGTTGAAATGTGACAAAAATAAACGATGACGAAAAACATAAGAGGTTATAGATTTATAGGGAATAGATTTGAATTCTAAACTTGTGTGAAGAAATAACTTTGAGCCCTTGACCTCTTAGTTGTTAACACATTAACTATTAAATTTCGCCTTTTACGAGTTTTCAGATGGGGAGGGAAAAAATTTTAAATTTTGGAAAAATTACTGGGTAAGAGTTAGGACAACATTCTCCTAAAATTTATTTCCTAAACTTTAAAGTCTATCTACTACCAAACATACACAATCATGGATGTTTTCTATAATAGGAGTGAGATTGATGCTAGTGTTATGGTCTTCTTATTTTAGGCATCACCCATTCAGGCCCGTCAAAGAGATTATGAGTCAGGAATATAGGCTCTTCCCTTGCTTACTCAGTTCCATTTCGATCTTGATAGGAGAGTTTGGAACCTTGAATCGACAAAATCCTTTACATGTGCTTCATTCTATTCCCTTTTCGTTATTCCTCCTTCAAATACACCTGGTTTTTCTTTGGCCAAACATATTTGGAAGGCTAAAATACCACACAAGGTTAGAGCTTTTCTTAGCTAGTGGTTTTGCACAAACTCAATATTATACAAATTATTCAACATAAGACTTTTACGCCACTCTTATTGTCGACAACGATGTATCATTTGTTTCGGGAATAAGGATGATCACGATTATCTTTTTCTACATTGTAATTTTTGCAAAAGGAATGTGCGTTTATTTGTTACATATCATTTGTGAGTCATGTATTGAGCCAACAAGTATTTGGGATCTCCTTCAGATTATATAAAATGGCTTTGGAATGAAGAGGGAACGACTTCATCAAAGTTCTGCCTCTTAGTTATACTTTGGGCAATATGGTCAGATGGGAATAGCCACACTTTCAAGAATACTTTCCTTGGATTAGATGTTAGAGATAAAGCTAAATATTTAGAAACCCTATGGGTTAAGGTCAATAAATTGTTATGAAACTTTGCTATTAATGATTTATTTAAATGGGATTGAAAGTTTCTACTGTAATTAGACTTGCTTTGTATGGTTGCCTTTTACTCTAATGAAGTTTTTCTTAAAAAAATAAGAAAAATAACTCGACCATCAAGTCACACATCTCTATATAATTTTTTACGTATCATTATAAATACAGTTATAGGGATGAAATGCCTGGCAACAATGCCCCCTTCCGTCTCAACAAAGTTCGGTTATTGACTACAAGTGAAGCTGGCCCGAGTTAATCATTTATACATACACTACAAGTTCGGTTATCCAGAACAATTAAGTGTTGGTAAAACCTTGTATATAGTCCATCCTAGTTAACTCTAAGTCTCTAATCATCGAATATAGTCAATCCTAATCAATCATGAACAGTCAAACTTACTCCATTATAGGAGAACCTCCTTATAACCCATAATTTTAACAACAGTTTCCATTTTTGGTTGTCCCAAAATTTTAGCTACATTTCCTTTTTTGGATATAAACTCCAGTTTCTACCTATACCTACCATTAAAACATGATTTCAACCATTCAATTCGCTTATTTCTTTCTCTCACCTAATCCAAATCATTAATTACACTATCACAAACAAACAAAAAAAATACTAATCTTAAAATGCAACAAAACACAGATGAAGCCATATTTTTGGAACGGACGGAGTAAAAACAAAACCTATCGTGTGAACTCGAATTTCACAAACAAAAGTATTGTGATTGATTCTTCACGTTTCCCTCATTAAAAAAAATATCTGAAACAACCAAAGACCCAACCCTTTCTAGTACATTTCCCTGTCTTGTCTTACATAAGAATGAATTTAATTTTTTTAAGTCATCCAAACCATAACCATGTGCACACTGTTGAATGTCCCTATCTTTCCCTTCATTTTCAAACCCCACCACCTCATTTTGCTTGTCAGTATTCACAATTGTGTGGAAAAATGCAGCATTAAATCATTAATATATAAATTGAGCAATAAACCACACATTATATCTTCGTTGACCTTCATTATATATCTCCTCTAGAATACATGGTATTATTAATTTATTACCAAACATGTCATTTCCTAATACTAAAGTCTATAGGGCTCCCATCAATGTAGAACTTATTGTTTGAATGCACATTATCATACTCTTGTAATAGAGGTTGATTTTAATTGAATTATGAATCATAATATAATTTACAACTTGACATAAAATTATAAGGTAAAATCAAACAAGTATAAATCTTTAAAATCGTTACAAGCTCCAAATATAATTGAGGTTCTTTTAAGCATATAATTTTATAAAAAAATTAAAAAAAAAAAAAAAAAAAAAACATTATTTGGGTAAAATGCAGAACCCTCTCAAGATAAGAGAACAGGAAAATCAATCCTTCACTCTATTTATGGAATAAAATTGATAATGAAGAGATGGAACAAATGAAACATAGGGAGTATATCATTAACGGCCCGATAGGTTAGTGGTACTAAATGGTGGTAATAAGAATGAATTATAGTGTAAAATTTCATCAAAAATTTTATTTCATTCCCGTGGTAATGAAACTTTAATCACAAATAAGTTTTTTTATTTACAAATTTCCATTATCACCTAATAACCCTCTTCCAACGAATTTTATGAAAAAAAATGAGATGATTGAAGTCAAAAAAATTTTCGGCTAAAATTACACGTGTTTTTCATTCCTATTAGCACCATTTATTACTACCTATCAAACAGGCCGTTAGATATTTCTTAAACCCCACCAAATTACTATATATTTGAAGTTCCCCAGACCCCAGCAGCAGTAAGCATAGGTAGTCATTGAATGAGAAATTACCCCCAAATTAATTCCAAAATTGAAAATGCATGTGTAGGTAAATGGGTTTAATGTAAAAGATGAAGGAGTAAGAATACCTTGAGTAGAATGCCGTAAATGATGGTCATATCTTCTTCTAACCATAGTAGGGACATGTCTGAGAACAACAGGTCGGTACATAGGCAATGGTGCTGGGAATTTCTGCTCCTTTTTTACTGCATTCTTCTTCTCAATATTCATCTTCACTCGATTCAAGTTTGTTTGGAAGTGGGGACATCAAAGATTTATGGATGGAAATGGAATTGACTAGAACTCTCAACAGTTGCACTGAATAATTGGCTTTGGCCCCATTGATTATGCATTCAAGTAGTTATTAGTTAACCCACTCACCAGTACCTACCTATTCTAATTGGTCTTTTTTAATGAAGTATACGGAAACCCCCAAAATTTCAACCAAACTGGACATCAACTCCACACGTTTTTTAGATAAACTAGTTGTGGGGCCGCGTGCTACGCACGCGGTCCCCCAAGTTATCCTATTGAATTTTATAATACTATTTTAAGCAATTCTATTAACAATAAATCTAATGAAACCATCAAAATGTCAATGTGTCGCAAACGTGTCAATAACGCAAGGACTGCAAGTGTTTGTTAGGGTGTCGATGCGTAATTGATGCCATTAGTGCACAAAGCTCCACCACCTGCACAATGCCACTTGAATAACCAACCTATATTCTAGAACCATAAGTAGCAAGAGATTGAATAACAGAAGGACGAAAATAGAGCTCTAGGTGATGATTCCCATTCTCATCCCACTGCACAAGATGGTCACTATGCACCCAACCCATACATTCCATCCCTAGTTGCAACCATTGCCTCAGTTTGACTATTATCGCGCTCCTCCAAGTTATCCTATTTTATTTAAATTAATTAATTAAAATAAAAGTTAAAAATGAAGATAAATGATTTTTGTTGATGTTCTACTTAAGGAATTATAATAGCTTGTACTGAAAATACTAAGGACTTGGGGTAATGTATTGAAAGTTTTAGAGTGTTGTTATGATTTAAAAAAAATAATATTCCATTAAAATTCTAAAAGTATTAGTTTTATATGAAGATATATTTATTATTGTCATAATTGATTGCTTCAATTAATTTAGATTGATACTATAGACAAGGAAAAATAATTTAGCTCGTAATGAAATTGCTAAATCTAACAAGCGTATTCTAAAACTAATTAGTGAATGTGAATGATCCAAAACAAAATTAGGTTTGACATATTTCATTGAAAATTAGCTACACATAAAAAATACTTTGTAATCTAATACAAATTGATTGAAATAATAACATGGCATCAGTATATATGATACAAAAGCAACTTTTTAGAACAAAAGCGAATTCATATAAAATTCAAAATCACATCGATTTGTAAGTTATATAAAAAAGAATTAGTTATTAGTGTAGCGTGGCGACAACATTGACTTGTAAATAAGTTTTATGAATTTGAACACTACACTTAATTATAGAAGAGACTTCTTTACCTTTCAAGTATCTGCAAGTTTATTTATAGATAAACAATCAAAACTTAAGTTTACTACCAATCCAAAATCCATCTGCAAGTTTTTGAGAATTCTGTTTACAATATTATCATGCTTAATGCTCTCAACAATATCCATCTGTTGCTCAAAATTCAACTTCATCGGACAAATTAAATAAGCACTTTTGATCCCATCAGTCTTCCACGTACAATTGTGGCACCATATAGTTTGACGTACGTTGTATTATGTGTGTTGTCTTACTCTTGACCACTTTTATTACCAACCCAAATTCACCAAATTTCACCTACATTAATAAAAGAAAAATTCAACATATGAAGTACAATCAAACTTGCTTGCAGCATTACAAAAAAAATTCTTACATCGACATCAAACATTTAGGACAGAAATTTCAGAACATCAAATTTGGTAATCAGCAAAACAAAATAGACCCAATAACATTTTAATATTGCAATAAAAGATGGCCAATTTAGGAAGAGATATGATAATTGTCAAATTATGGCAAAAGCAGGGACTGATCACTCCCACCATTTAGGAGATCATCAAATTTAGCATCAAACCCACAATCTAGATAAGGAAAAGACAATACTAATGATCTTCAAAATTTCATATTTCTTGTAATTTCACGAGCATAGCCAACTGAAACCAATAAATTTTGGAATTAAGTTTCTACAATCCAATTGCAGCAAATTAATCAAGAGTTATTAATAAAAATCGACTTCTATTAACTGTTATCGTAGTATAGGAACCTGAATACATTTCCACACCATGAAATTAACTGGCAACTAATTTAAAGCTTAAATCCTCCCACCAAAACCGCAAATAAGTACAACAAACAAAAACACAGACAAGAAGAACATGAGTAAATAACCATTGGATTGAGCTCAATTAATAATTGAACACCTTTATTTATTAAACTCAATTAAAACTCATAGAAATAGATAAGATGCAGAGCTCACCTCTCCCCGAGCAGCCATCAATATTTGTTGATGGGATAATCACAGAGGCAGTAAATAAAGTGGTTTAAACAGTAGATAACAAACAAGTATTCCTAGTTGATGCATTACAACAGTAGATTGATAAATAGGTATTTTCTGTATTGATTTCTGATTCTCCTCCAATTTAACCCTATCTAACCTATTGAACGCAACACTCATATATCTTATGTACGCCAGAAAAATGTGCACATTCACAAAGTCAGTCACCATTAAATTTATCATCAATTAACCAGCACTGTTAAAAATTGAAGAAACAATCCTCATAAAAATGCGAAAGAAACAACAATAGGAGCCTTAATCCCAAAAGATTGGGGATATTTCAAAATAGATAAAAGAAATGATAAAATGCAAATACAAAAAATTTCATGCTTGATACTTACACTCACATTAGGTTGTGTCTGGAGATTCTTAAATGATAGATAAAGAAAGTAGGCCATTATCAAGGATAGAATCCAAGAATATGTTGTGAAGAGAATGTAGGAAAGCAGCATAACTATTTTGGTAGTGACGAATGATACTAACAAGAATGTCAAAAATGCTTTACCCAACTGAAACAGGGCACTGGCCAGAGTTAACACAATTGAGTAAAACGATGCTATAGGGATCTATATGGATCTTAACTTACAGAATATAAATATTTAATAGCTCTCTCTGGAATATTGAATGTAACACGAAGGACACGTATAACAATATTCGATCCCATGTTCCTTCGCCTATATTAATTATATGTTGGATTGTATTCTCAAGGCCATCTGCAGGACCCTAAAGGTAAAACACAAATTCCAACATATAAATATACATTATAGTAGCTCTCAAACTGGAGCTATTAAATGGGGGAGGAGGGAGAAAGTATATGGCATGAAAAACAACAGAATGTTGTTCCTACCTTGGATGCAGGTGTAGCTTCTACCACGACCGAACTTCTCGCAGATGAACTCTTAACTCTACAGTCCTCAATCATTCAGTATTAATGAAAAAGTGAACAAGTACAAGTAGATTATACAACATCAAATGCAATTCCAGTCGTAATGATAATCCCCTTTCATATCGTTGTTATTTCAATCAACTAACAGAATCCTTTAACCACATTCTTAAGAAACATAGTACAAAAACCAAGTAAGTTCTATCAATCTACGCAAGAAAAACTCAAATCATACATGCTAGAAACAAATTTTATAAACATTGTAGATGTTCCGTAGGCCACAAACCTTTATTACTCTGTTAACTTATATAGTAGTCTCAAAAAAGATAGTGATTCAATTAGATAAAATATTATTTGAACTGGCAATCACTTAAATTAAACAAAAAAAGAACGTTACTTAGACGGAATTGGAAGTAAAATGACTCAATTAATATCACAGTGCTACGAAGGAGAGTACCAAACTCAAAACTGTACCTACAAATATGCAAATTTGACATAATTTACACAAACAAATTTATTTAATTAACTTGAAAAGAAAACGCTATATATATCCCGAAAAATCCATAAGGATAATCTATCCTCCAAAACAACCCCTAAATAAGATGAAAGAAAGTAATGAATAGAGAAGGTCGAATAGTAGTAGCTTCATCCAATACTGACTTTTGAGATATAAACAGTGCTGAATAGTGATAGCTTCATCCAAATTTTTTAAGATTAAGGAAAATCTTTCCCTAACTACTTCTATATCTTTCTTGTAGTTTTATAAGATAGAATAATCTTAGCATTAGATTCATTCAATACAATAATTATCTACCCCATGACCACATTATTGTTAATTATATCCCACGGTTTTCCTATTGAAGCAGACCATATGCATAGAACTCACAATGAACTTCATGCAAAAAGTCAATCAGGTATGCAGAAAACTGAGTATTGTAATAGCCTGACTCAAAATTTTCTTAGAGTGGCGATCTTAACATGTTTAACAAGACTTAGAATAATGCAACTTCAAGTACAGAAAAATTGCAGTGCTATTTTCAAGAAGGGATGGCGGGTAGAAAATGGATAATGGCATTAGTAGCCATAGTCTTCGAAACAGGTGCTTCTATAATGGCATTAGCACCAAACTAGTGTTGCATAAAAGTGCATCATCCAAATTTCCAAACAAAACATCAGAAATTTGCATTCTGCACTTTCTAAGATCAAGAGATAAATTGTAAGAAATTGTTTGGAAGGGACAAGGTGTACCATTTTCAAGCCTGTATAGTTTAGTCGTTGAGGCCTTAAGAAATGCAGATGAGTCCTTCGAAGTTCAAACCACCAAGCTGAGTTGTTGGTTAATCATAGAAGCACAAAGCATTACTGTGTGAAACACGATGTATACATAAGTTACATAAACCTGTAAACATGAAATGGAACATGTGAAAAAAACTACGAACTTTCAAGCAACAACAATGCACTTGACAAACCTAAACAAGTCAGGCTTCTGATCATAATCAACATGTTGACCTAATAATACACCTTTCCCTCGCCTAATTTAAAGATGCTCGCCCAAGTACAATTATGATTCCGAACAGACAATTGTGGCTACACTTTCATCTATGTTACAAATCTATCCTCAAAACAAATTCAAAATTCCTTTGATTCACTATGATAGAACCCCATGAAATTCTGGAAATTATCTTCACCTTCACCTTCTTACTGATTTAAAATGACATTTCTTAGCCCATAATTAAAACTGTTCTATATCTTTCACTAACATTAGAAATTCAGAATCTCTCTGATGATCCTTTTTTAAAGCAAAAGGTAAAAAAATACCAAAAAATTACTGAAAAACCAAACATTAACTGTTAAAACTCAAACTTTAAGTAGAAAAAGAAATCAAAAAGTTGAAACCAAAATCACCTGATCATTTGATGTAAATCAGACTATTACCTAATGGTTTCTTTCCTCAATCTTCTTTCTATGTTCTTCCTAGCAAAGGACGGTAGAAAGTATTCATTTGGAGCTCCAACCTGCATATCCAGTTAGGATTCTTCATCATTCTTAAGTCTATGTATAAATAATAAAATAAATTCAGAATGAAATGGTGGATGGATAAACACAATCACTTTTCCTTTTTATCAAGATTTAAATGGCCCAATTTGTTTTCTTCTTTCTCTAATCTCATTATCTTCTATTTTCTTCTTCTCTTCAACATTTTCAGAAAAGAGAGCTACAAGATATGTATTTTTATCAAGATTTAAATGGCCCAATTTGTTTGAAAGGATACTGCTTGATGCCATAATAATAATTGTTACTAACTCACAACACCTAAATATTTTTAAACGATGCTCCATGATAAGTGCATTAATGCTTCATTTCTAGAGTATTAGAAATGATCTATAACAGTCCTGTAGTGGCTTCTTTTCTGTTAGCCATGATGCATTGAGCTCGATTCTCCTACTGTTGCTACTGCAGGTAGTTGAGTGGCCTCCTGAACAGCATAATTAACACAAGTAACGAAAATCCAAATCACAGACCATGTAGTGAAGAAAAAAAATCAATTGATTTGTTGCTCTTTGTTGTGCCTTGATCTTAGTAGCCAAGTAAATAATTAAATATCTTTACAAGTATAAAGACAGGCAACACATAAGATGATCCAAGTTAGCCACTTGCAATGTTCTAGAACACGATGCAAAACTTCAATGAATAAAGAAGCATTATGTTCTAAATAACTGAAATTATACCTGAATGAGTTGATTGAGTTATCATACCAAGAGTCGATTCCTTCTGCAATCATCATACATAAAATACAAGCATAAGAAATACTTATCCCATCTTAACAATCATGATTCATGAGTGCATGTTATGGCTGGTAACTAATAACTACTAAAGAGATCATATTCTCTCTCAAAATTCCACCAAAACCCATAACTCCTAAAACAACCCAAGCTGCAACTCACTCAAATTTCACTTTTCCAACTATGGCCAATGTATCACAAAAATACAAAAGCTTTGCCCAACTGAAATGATCACAGACAAAAAATTCTGGCTGACAAATGCAATAAACTACAAGAACAATTAATCAATTATAACTTCATTTCAAAACCTCATAAGTTACATGAAATTCATCACCACCTAGAAGTCACAACCCAAGAATCAATCTTTGAATTGATAAACTAATAATATACAAGAAACCCATAAAAATGCAGCTCCAAATATTATTAAAAAAAACCCAAAAAATTCAGCAAAACTAAAATGAAAATCAAATCATAAAATGAAATTCAAACTTGTCACAAGAAAAGATCTTACCTTTCTTGAGATAACTCTATCATTAAAATCTAATCAATTATACATGCTCATAGCTCGGATATTCTCAATACTGGAAATAATGCAATTTGAAAATATGAAAACATATCAAATCAGAAATCCATATCAAATCAAATCCAAAAACATCAAACAAATAGTAAATTAAAATCCCAATTCAAGAAACCATAACTAAAACCTTTAGAATCCACAAATAAAGAAACCCAAAAGCCCACAACAACTCAAATAAAAGATTCAAACAAAGGTGATTTAAAGTTAAAAAAATAAATGATTACTATAGAATAAATTAGAAAAACGCACGGTTCTGCAATTTGCTTGAAAAAAATAAAACAATAAAGTAAAACTAAGCAATTTTTCAATTCACGATCCTGCAAAATTAAAGAAAAACTCAGGTTCTACAATCTCCAATTCACGGTTCTGCAAAATCAAAAAACAACAGAAGGTAATTCTCAAAAATAACCAATTTTTCGCAAACAAATGAAAATAATAAAAAAAACTAAAAAAGGCTATATCGATTTATCGATCTTACATTCTGATGCGCACCACAACTTTCATGACTTCCACTGCCAGGACTTAAGGAGTAGCTGCCATTCAAATAATCCAAACTACCTTAAATTTTCATTCGAAATTTATTTTAAAAACTCATTTTCATCAAATTATATCCGAAAAACAAAAAAAACAGAGAATCAGAAAGAAAATGAGAAAGATATTGAGGGTTTAGTGGAAATGGATTGAAAGTGGTTTACGCTGAGAATCAGAAAGAAAATGAGAAAGAAATTCAAGGTTTAATGGAAATGGATTAGAAGTTGTTTTTGATAAGCAGAAGGAAGGGTAGTGAAGAGAGTGATGAGAGCAAAAGATAAGTGAGAAAGCATAGGTGAAAAGTGGGAAAGAAGTCAGGCGCGTGGATTAAGAGATGTGCACAGTGTTTTCACTGTTCATGAAGCGCTCCATGAATAGTATTCATGCTTTGCAAACATTTTATATGTAATAGATAATAGATAATAGATAGTGTATTTTAATTTTTTTTGGATCGTTTACCAACAACAGTCACTAAGTTTCTTCAATTTCAATTAAATAGCCGCAAACTTCGTTTTTTTTACCAACTACAGCCACCAAATTAGAAAATATGACATCGACACAGCCATCTTGCCCCAATTACCGGCTATTACTCATTTCTTACCTTTGACCAAGCCTTATGATCGTTGACTTTATTTTTAAAAATAATCTCTCTAACTCTAGTTAAAGCCCAATTACAACCTTCATCAACTACATCCTCCATTAAAGGTAAGTTCTTCATTCTTTTTCTTTACTTAGGTTTTCATTCTTTCTATACTCAGATGTCTAATTCTTGCTTTTTTGAGTGAAAATTTCAGAGCTTCAAAAGCCTTTGTTGGTGTTCTTTAGACCAAAAAGATTTGCACTTTCCCATTATTTCTTCTTTGGTGCAACATAAATTAGCACATATGAGATTAAGAAAGGAGAAAAAAAGGAAAGATTGAATCTTTTCATTTAATAATATCTAACCCATTACCAACATAAACTTGATTTTGCATCTTCATTACAAACTGAAAGAGAATTTATTCCAGACCATTTAATGGAGGTTGAAGCTTTCTTAAATCTCTTTGACTCTTATTGATTTTACCTTAATTTAATTTATTCCAGACAAAACAATTCAACCCCAAAAAATTCCCAGAATTTCAAAAAAGCTAGGTGTTCAAATCTCTTCTTGTCTTCTCCAAATCTCTTCGTCGACCTACAACATTTCAATTTGTATGAAAATCTAAATTTGGCAAAAGACCCACTAAAATTAAAGTGAAATGGGAAATTTAGGGTTCAATTTTTTTGGCGAAAACGAGAGCAGTTGAAGTAGAGTATTAAGAAAACATCAGATGGGAGAAAATTGTGTGAAATTGAGTAGAGAAATGGAGTTATTGATGTGATGAAGAATGAGGAAATTATGGGATTAAGAGTGAAAATGGAAATAAATGCTTGATTAGTGATGAAGAAAGAGGAAACTAGGGTTCAAAGTATTAACTAGGGTTCAGAACATGGTTGAGATATGGGTCAACGGTTGGTCAAAGGTAAAAAATGGTTTTTACCGGTAATTTAGTAGATTGGCTGTGACGATGTCACATTTTGTAAGTTGGTGGCTGTAGTTGGTAAAAACGCAGTTTGAGGCTGTTTATTTGAAATTGAGGAAACTTGGTGGCTGTTGTTGGTAAATGATCCATTTTTTTATTATTGATACACAAAAGGTATATGAAACAATAGATTTAATTATCGGCGTAAAAAAAGTCGTTGGAAAAAAGTCATTATAAGAGAAAATTGTTGTGCAGTTATTAGAGGTGTATATTCGGGTGATCGGGTCGGTTTCGGACGTGTGTCATTCATTTCGATTTTATTTCGAATCAGTTATCTTTTAAATGCGTGTTGTGACTCGGATCGGGCCGGTTAGTCATGGTTTGGTTGAAGATCGGTTATTCGAGCTATCGGGTTAGCATCAGTTCGGTGTCAGTTGAAGTTTGTGTCTAGTTTCAATATCGATATCGAGTTGTCATCGGTTAATAATTGGTTCGCTTTTACGGTGTACAGATCGGGTTTGAGTATTTTTCAAGTATAATTCAGCTACGAATTACTAATTACTATCGATCAAGTTAGTATCAAGTTAAGTTGTTATTAGTCATTTTTTAATTGATAATAATTAAGGTTCCCTTTACTTAAAGCAAAATAGTTAAAATACAAATCAATTATTGATAATTATTACATTGTTACTTTTACTTGTTCGACCAGAAATTAAAATTATAAAGTTCTATCAATTGTTATCTAATTCAATTAAAAATAGTTAAATAAACTTGATCTTTGATTATTAACTCTAAATATATGAAACCATGTATTTATAAAATTTAATTTATTAAAATGTTTATCAGTTTACTAGAATAGCTAATAAGATGATTTAATAAGAGTTGATCATACATCTACGTTAAAAATTGGTTCAGATATACAGAAGTTCGATCTAAACTTCGTTCGAGTTAAGTCAGTATTAACTGGATCAAGTTCCGTTTTGAGCATGATTCGGGTAGAGTGGGAGCTTGAGATTAATTAGATCAAGTTAGATTATGCCAATGACTCAATTTCATACAATCATGAGAGTGATTGAATCACATGTTAGAATTAGGTGACTCCCAACGCCCTAGAGTTTGCCTTATCATTGTTATCACACCCTTATTATTGTCTGCATTAGATTATTTGCATCATAGAACTAGAATCCAATCACACATTTTGTTCAACCCGTGCCTTAGTGATCATAAAGCATACAATTTGAATTAGCTTGCCTCCTTGTGTTCGACCCGGAGCTACACATACACCGTGCGCTTGTGATATATAAAATTTGTCCGATTAGTGTCTAAGCCTTAAGTGATATACAACATCACATCATAGAATGAATACAACATTGCTTTACATAACCAATTACAAAAGTATGGTCTAAGATGTACCTTGACAACATGTAAAATCCAACACAAATCACCACACGCACGGTATTTACCTCTCATGAATTGAGGTCCTAAACACAAACACACACACACATAAAATCACGTATTAGTATGTGTTCACTAATAGAATACACTATATATCAAAAGTATTATTATACTCAATAATATTAAATGATAAAATCTCTAAAACATAATGCTCCTTATTTTTCAAAAAATTCAGTAACTTCTCAGCCCTTTTTGGACAATTTACAAACTTCAAACAGAGAAATTTGACTTCACCAATGCGTTTGAAGGTATGAATTACCTTGGGTAGCAAATTTCATAACTTTTAACACACGTTTACTATTTTTAATTGATTTTAGCGTTAAAGCCATTTTTAATTCATCGGGAATAAACAACGAAACGAAATGCGCCCAAACCATGAAGGCATGCAACACGCCTCCCAAGACAAAAATTTTGTCCAAAAATCAGTTTACTCATTCTTCAATTCATCAGATTCTAATTACAACGATGCAACAATCATAACACAGCGCATATACGTTATCACCCGAATATCAATTAATGTAAATCAACCAAAAAAATTATAAATAATGTCATCAAAACAGAAAACATATATTCTTAACTGCGTTTTCATACTTTTATTTATATGTCCATATTTCATAAACATACATATAACACAACTAAATTTTTAAAAACCAACAACATCATTGCCTCTATAACAAAAATCATATATCATAAACACATGTAGCTTTTATTTTCTAAATCATCACATCACATTTTTTCTAATCCATAATCATGCAATATATTAATTGATTAATTATATTTATATATACAACATCAAACATCATATAAAACCCTAAACAAAAATATCATATACTTTTTAATTAGCTTTAACATGTTTTCATTTATATTCATTTTATTTTATGTTGATTAAATAATAAAATACAAACATGATCCTTTATAATAATTGAAATTTTGTCAATGATTTATGAATCATAAGACCTTACCAAGCAAGGATCAAAAAAGATAGGGTTTAGAAAACTTGACCACCAAAAGAACCCTTTAATTTTTTCTATTTTCTCTCTTTTTCTCTCAAAAATGTCAAATGCAAGCAAGAAAATGAGGAAATTTTCTAATTTTTTTTATTTATACAAACACCCATATGAAAGGTTTTTAAGCAACATAAATGTAGGAGTTAAATGTCAAGTTTTTAAGGTCCATTTCTATGCATTAAGGGAGGAGTTACATGAACTCCTCCAAGGGTCCTTCTAGAACAAGGATACAAAAGTCATTACACGATTTAATTATAAGACATAAAGTCATTACGCTATTTAAGTCATTATGCCATAAACTTGTTATGCGACATAAAAGTCATTACGCGATAAACTTGTTATGAGACGAAACACGTGCACAAAAAAAAACGATGACGAATAAAAATGTACATACTTATATATTTGAATCAACCCGGTGACCGGATGACTTGCTATAGTAAGTTTTATTATTTTAAAAAAAAGACAAAGTAAAATAAAATGTCGAAGAAAATGTTAAATAAATGTTCAAAAAAATTTATCATTTTTTATTATCATTTAGAATTTTTTATATAAAATTTCAAAACTTTTCTCTAATTTGAAATTAATTTTCAGTTTAGTTTTTTTGTGAATTACCTACTATAGCAGGTCATCGGGTTACCCAAATTTATTCTAGGCAAATATCTCTTAAAGTTGGGATTATTCATTGTTTTTCAATAGGTGGGATTATTGTACGAAAATCACGAATATGTTGGATTATTCTAGGAAAATTTTCCTTTATAGTAAAGATTATTTTAATATTAAAATTTTACGGAATGGGGTCGAATTACTCAGTTTATACATATTTTTGTGTACTTTACTTTCTTGTTTTTCACTAAGTTTATACATATTTTTGTGTCCTTTATAGTAAACTTTTATAGTAAACTTTTATTTTGTTGGTTGTTCAAGGGGAATTTGAGTCAAGATGCTTAGAATAAAAAGCGTAGAAAGTTTATTTAAAGTCTATCATATTTGTGTTCGTATAAAATTTCACTAAAATCTCAACGTATTAAAAAATCCGTGCATTGCACGAGTTTCTATCATAGTTAGCAATATTTCCATTATGAATTGATACCGTTTCACTATCTTCCCCAATTCCCTATATTTAATCTATCATTAATTCCCCAAATTTACTCAATAATGAATTCCCCAAATTTACTCCATCATCAACTCCCCAAATTTACATTTTCTCCCTTTAGGATTTTCCTTGGGAGGATTCTCTCTAGCCATTCTAAGTGTGCTAGTCTTTGTCTTCTCTTTTGAATTTTTTTAGATTTCTCTTTCGTTCCTCGTGTCTTTCTCTATCTTGGGGCCTAGTTTTAGGTTTCTATAGTGTTGGTTATGGCGTCTCAGGGAAGGTGTTAACAGGAAGATATCCTTCCATTGTCGTCTGGGGTGCATATAGGATCAAGAACGATGGTAGACCGGCATCTTGACAAAGAAGTAATCTCTACTTCTACGGTTGGGCAGGAGGAAAAGAATTTGGTGGGTTATGGGTCTGAGGATGATGAGGAGGTCGTGTGGGAAGAGAATCTTGACGAAGAGGAGGAACGGAAGCTGGCTCTCGGATTGATAGGACGAATACGGACGGAACGGTCGGTTAATCCTAATGCGTTCATGCAAACGATCAAGAATATATGGGATTTAAAATTTGGGTTGGAAATATGTCATATTGGGAAAAACAAATACTAGTTTCAGTTTCACCGCTGGCGGGATAAGCAGAAAGTATTAGAAGGCCAACCATGGCATTTTGACCACTTTGCTCTTCTTTAGGGTGAAATTAGTGATATGGAGAAGCCTTCGGAGGCGGAGCTGTTCTTGTTACCGGTTTGGGCCCGTTTCTATGACGTCCCTTTCAAGGGTAGAAAAAATGAGGGCAACGCTTTAATCTTGGGGAATAAAGTCGGGGAATTTGTGCAACATGATAAGAGGGGGTTATCCGGCATTAAAAAGTCTATGAGAATTCGGGTCTTAATTGATGTTCGAAAACCGCTAAAAAAGCATATCAATCTCAAGATGCGGGGGGGTTGTTCTAATAAAGTTACCGTCAAGTATGAACGTATACCGCTGTTTTGTTTCTTCTGTGGACGACTAGGGCATGGTACAAAGGATTGCGACAAGTTTCATGGAGAGGGGATCCCACTGAATCGTTTTTATGATTTAAAGGCGTCACCATGGCGCCCGGTTTGCGGCTTCGTTGAAGATGGAGGTAGGGATACGGTCTCGGGTACGGCAAGGCGACCTTTTGTGATCAAGTGGTGTTAAGTTCGAAAGAGGGAGGTGTGAGTTCGGTTAGTTTAGACAAAGAACCGGCGGTAGGGGGTGGGTCGAGTTCTACAGGGGAAGATAATGCAGTTGCGAATGGTAGTGGGAATCTTTTCGACGTCCCTATCACAACACATGTGGACGAGTGTGGGCGAGTAGAGTCGGGGCGCAAATGGAAACGAAGGAAGAGAAATTTGTCGGACTTAGCGCGCCAAGGTAGCATTAAAGGTGGCTCGAGGGGTGGGTGTAAAAGACCCAATAATAATGAGTCGGGGTTATTCCTTTCAGATTTTGACAATGAAAATAATAAGAAACGTCTTTCTCCCATGGAAGTGGAGAAGGAGGATTCTAATTCTAGAGTGGCGGGCCCCACCGAATGGGCTCTCGGTGGTATATGAAGCCTATTTTGTGTTGGAATTGTCGTCGTTTAGGGAATCCCACGACAATTGCATCTCTCACTGATTTAGTGAGGCAATTTTCCCCGTCCATTGTTTTTTTATCGGAAGCTAAGTGTTCTAGTGTGGTCCTTAAAAGGATTCAAAGACGTACGGATCTTTGCAATGGGGTTTGGGTGGATCCGATTGGTAAAGCAAGGGGTGTGGCTTTGTTATAGAAAAGGGATGTGGATATAACTCTCCAATCGATGAGTGGGCGTTACATTGATGTGAGAATTAGACACATGTCGGGGGAGCATTGGCGTTTTACCGGTATATATGGGTGGTCTGAGCACGGGCATAAACAGAAAACATGGGATTTAATTCGGCAATTGGGGAAAGAGTCGGACATGGCACGGTTGATTGGGGGGGGGGATTTTAATGAAATTCTTTATGCCCATGAAAAACGAGGTGGAAATCCTTCAGACTTCCTCTCTATGAAAGCCTTTAGTGATGTTCTAAATTTGTGTAATCTTTCGGAAGTGTGTTCGAAGGGTCATCCTTATACTTGGTGCAATGGGAGGGTTGAGGGATTTATTGAAGAAAGATTGGACCGAATGGTGGCTAACAAAGAATGGCATGATATTTTTAGGGATGCGTGGGTGGAAACGGTTGTTTGGGATTGCTCTGATCATTACCCATTATGTTTTTCCTTGAGGTTTCACATACTCCTAAGTTGGGCGTCATCCGTTTTTCAAGAAAGCTTTCAAGTTTGAGGTTAAATGGCTTCATGTGGATACTTTTGATGGGATCCTCCAAGATTTTTGGGAGCAATCTGGAAATATGGGTGGTTCGGCTTGGACAGATAAGGTGAAGCATTATGGAAAGCTTCTTTTGAAATGGGATAAAGAAACCTTCAAGAGGACTCAATGGAGGATAGCTTGGCTCAAGAAACGTATGGGGCGATTGCGACAACTTTGTCAGTCCAGAGTGGTTCTTGAGGAAAGTAGGGAGGTGGCGCGTGAATTAAGGGAGCTTAGGCGTTTGGAGGAGACGACAGCTTGGCAACGAAGCCGTCCTTACGTCCTTTGTGATGGGGATAAGAACAAAGCATTTTTTCATGCAAAAGCTTCGAGTCGAGTTAAAAGAAATACTCTTAAGATGTTAAAAGATAAGGAGGGTAACCCTCAAACTACTCAAGAGGCTATGAAGAAAGTTGTTACATCCTTTTATAAAGATCTTTTTACGTCCTCTAGGGATCCGATTGGCCCAGATCAGTTGGATTGGATAGACACGGCTTGATGCTTCTATGATAGCCGATTTGACTAAGCCATATGATAGGGAAGAGGTCATTTTAGCTCTTAAAGATATGCACCTGTTTAAGTCTCCCGGACCGGATGGATTACCGGCTATCTTTTACAAAAAATATTGGAATCTTGTTGGGGAAAAAATTTGCTCCGTGGTATTATCTTTCTTGAATGGGGGACGAATGCCTGAGGGATTAAATCATACTTTGGTGGTTCTTGTACTTGAAGTCCGTAAACCGGTGGACATGAAAGATCTAAGGCCTATAAGCCTTTGTAACGTGTCTTACAAATTAATCTCTAAAGTGTCAGCTAACCGTCTTAAAAAAATTCTCCCATCCATTATTGAGGAAAATCAGAGTGCGTTCGTTCAGGGTCGGCTTATAACCGACAATATTCTTTTATCGTCTGAAGTTTTCCACTTTATGAGAAATAAAGTGGGATTTTTTTGGCGCCATTATGGTTAGAATGGGATTTCCTTCATGTTGGATTGAGCGGGTTATGTTTTGTGTCTCTTCGGTGTCATATTCTTTTCTTATTAACGATCAACCGACGAATCCTATCACTCCCCAACGCGGGTTGCGTCAAGGGGATCCGATTTCTCCTTATCTTTTTCTCCTATGCGCTGAAGGTCTTGGGGGTCTTCTTAAGCAAGCTTATATGGCTCATCGTCTTCATGGTATTTCGGTGTGTAGAGGGGCCCCTTTGATCACACATTTATTTTTCGCAGATGATAGCCTTATTTTTGCACGTGCCAATTTGGGTAATGCGGAGGTTATTAAGTCGATTCTTTATTCATATGAGCAGCTGTCGGGTCAGAACTTCAATATGGACAAAAGTGCTATTTCTTTTAGTAGGGGGCTTGATGAAGGAGTGAAGCGGGGCATTTGTTCTTTATTGAATATGGAGGAAGTCCAACGACATGATAAATATTTGGGTCTTCCGACTATTTTTGATCGTTCCAAGAAAATTTCTTTTACTAGTATGCGGGACCGTATTTGGAAAAAATTGCACGGATGGAAGGAAAAATTGTTATCTAGAGCCGGAAAAGAAATCTTGATCAAAGCTGTCATTCACTCTATCCCGAGTTACGCCATGAGTTGTTTTAAATTGCCTCATTCTTTTTTTAAAGAAGTAGAGTACATCACTCGTGGGTTTTGTTGGGGGTCGCATTCGTCTAACGGTATACCTTGGAAAGCTTGGGCTTTCTTGTGTCGTCCTAAGATAGACGGTGGCTTGGGCTTTCGGGATCTTGAGATGTTTAATTTAGCTTTGTTGGCCAAACAATTATGGCGCCTACACACTAACCCCCAATCTCTTCTAGCACAACCCTTAAGTGCAAGTATTTTCCCTCTAGTAATATATGGGAGACTCGGTTGGGTCATAAACCCAGCTTTTCTTGGCGTAGTTTATGGAGTGCTCGCCCTCTTCTTGAGAAAGGGTGTAGGTGGCGCATTGGTAATGGGCGGTCCGTTCGTATTTAGGGAGACGCATGGCTTGGTGGGGATGGTACGGGGAAGATTGTATCGCCTCCCCGATACTTACCTTCGAAGGCGTGTGTCCAAGAATTAATTGACACTAATAATAGAATGTGGAATCAGGATCTTATAAAGCATTATTTTTATCCTATTGATGTTGATCGCATTTTGCAGGTTTCGCTAAGTGAGGAAGCAGTTGAGGATGAACGTGTTTGGATCGGGAATAGCGATGGCATTTTTAGAGTAAAGGATGCTTACAAAATTACAAGGAAGGATGGTGATTATGCTTCAAGTTCAAATGGGTCCGATCCGATATGGAAAAAATTATGGGCATTAAATATTTCTCCCAAAGCAAGGATGTTCCTTTGGCATGCCGTTTGGGATATTATTCCACATTCCGGTACTCTTCACAAAAAAGGAATTTTATAGCAATCCAAGTGTCCTCGTTGGGGTGTGTACAAATCTTCTCTCCACGTCTTTAGAGATTGTAGCTGGGTTCGAAAATTTTGGAGTCTTGCTCCCTCGTGGCTGGTCAAGAAGGAGGCTCCGGATATACGGGCTTGGTTCGCTGAAATCTTGAATATTAAAGACTCGAACATAGCAAATCTTTGTGCGGTTTTTTTATGGCAAATCTGGTTTGTTCGAAACGAGCTTTTATTTGAAAAAAATTATTCTTCTCCGGTATTGAGTGTTAAAAGAGCCCAGGATGGTTTGTTAGAGTATCAAAGATGGAATAACAGTGGTGGGAATAATCGGTTGGATCGGCTGGATCGAGAGGCTGTTAAGTGGATACCCCCGGGGACTGACATGGTTAAACTCAATTTTGATGCAGCCAATAGCCCATGGTCAAACGGTATTGGTCTTGGCGTTGTGGCAAGGGACTTCACTGGGCGGATCTTGCTTGTTGCGGCCCAATTCCAACAGGCCCAAGAGGACGCTGAAATGGCCGAAATCAAGGCTGCGGAGTGGGCGGTTCGGCTAGCTCATAACTATGGTTGGAAGGACATTATCATCGAGGGTGACGCCGCTTTGGTAATTGACGCTTTGCAGCAGTCGAGGAAAAGAGGTCTTCATGCTCAGGTCATCATTGACAATATATGTCGAAAGCTTAGGACTTGTAATAGTGCTAGCATATCATTTTGTTTTAGGGAGTGTAACTCCATTGCCCATACCTTGGCTAAATGGGCTTCGTCCAATAGATGTAGTAGAGTTTGATATGACTCTTGTCCTATTTGGATCGAAGAGTGTGTAATGTTGGATTTCGTTGCTTAATTAGATTAGAGGTATTTTTCATAAAAAAAAATCCCCAAATTTACATTAACTCTTAACTCCCTCAATTTAATTTCAAATCAATTTCAGTCTCATAAATTTTCTTCCGATCATTTGTCTGTTTATTTACTCCCTAAATCAAGTTCATGAACTTTCAAGTTGAACCATGGCATTTGATTTTAACGATAGTTTTTTCTATAATATAATTGATTTGTTTTTTATTGCAACAATCAATTTCTTTCCTCCAAACCAAATATTTAAGATAAAAAATTTCCAATTTCTAACAATTTGACAACAGTCAACGAGTCAACGGTGGTCGAGTGATTTGCGTCTAGGCAATTTTTGGTTGGGTACATTACAAGTCATTTAGATTTTGATATTTGAATTGACTTATTTTCATGTTTGAATTCCTTTTTCTGTAATTTGTGTTTTTGAGGAATATAAATTTAGTTTTAGTTATTTACTGTATATATGTAATTGTATTTATTTTTTTTAATTTTGGTGTTATTATTTTGAGTTTTTTTTATTTTTATTTTTTTTTTGAGATTTTGAGTATTTATATTTTTGTAATTGAAGTTGTGTTTTTGAGGAAATGAAATTTGGATTCAAATATTTACTGTATTTTTGAGAAATTGGTATTTCAATTGCAATCCAGTGAATTTCTTTTTTTTTTTTTTGTATTGTAGTTTTTTCAATTACTAATTAGTAAGTACATATTATATTGATGGTGTTATATTTTTAACATTTTACACATTGAAATTTGGAAAAAAAAAACTTTTATTAGGGGCCATAAATATATTTCACCCTAGGCCTCTAAAAGGTCAGAGTTAACCCTGTATGAATGAATTATGCTACTTACTATTGTAATGTATGGATTTTGGGGTTAAGTGTTGAAATTTGTTTAATTAATTTTTGTTTGACCGATTGGTTTAAATGAGGGATATATAATTGTATTTTGTATGAAAAGTATAAAAATTGTTCCAAACAAGTTCATGAAAAAAATAAGTACATGAGTCATTTGAAAAGATTTATGTAGAAAGTGAATTAGCAAAAAAGAAGGATATATTTGAAAATTTTTGCTCAATGATTTTTACACAACTTCTCAAATTTGTCATTTTCTTTCCTTTCTTTTCATTTCTCTCCTATACAAACAAAGAAATTATATCCTTCATTTATCCTGCCCCCTTTCTTTCCTTTCCCTCCATTTCCTCTCTTTTCCTTTCTATTTCCTCCCAGAATTCTATCCAAACACATACTTAAAGAGGAACTAAATGGCTGTTATAAAACTTATGTTAATGGGGATTATGGCCATAAACAGGCCCAGATTTGGGGATAGGCAAGGTCTGCAAATGTCTAGGGCCCAAGGTTTAAGGGGCCCAAAGTCAATAAACCCTTTAAAATTATTAAAAAAATTAAAAAAAATTAACCTAAACATATTCCATTCACCCGTGAAATTGGGGAAGATGGGTAGAAAAAGTGAAACCAAATTAATGCCGTAAATTGCTCCTCTCAAAGTCTCCCTTGAATTCCATCTTCCATTCCAAGTCCCAATATCTTTTCCATGGCTTTTCTTCTTCCTTTCTTGATTCTTTTCTCTCATTATTCCCATTTTTAATTTTATTTAGATGGAGATATATCCTTTAAAAATATCAACAATTTACTATCTTTAATTACAAAAAAAAAAAAAAACAGTTACTTTGGGTTTAATTTGCAAATATATAGAGATAATTTGTGGCCATTGATGAACACTACAACTCAACAAGTTATTTGGTAATTTTTTTTCTCCTTCTTAATTCTTATAATTAATTTTATATATTTATATTTCATCTATTACACTTTATTTACTGAATTATGAGAAGCTTTTTTTTCGATTATTTATTTTATTTTTGTACGAATTTATAGTTTTTTTTGAAGTAATTTTTAGATAGATCTTTGGTAATATTATTTTTTGATTATTTTTTATTTTGAAATTTTTTTATTTGCTGCGATTTATAGATGGTTTTATAATTGCTTCTGTTTTTACTTTCTAATTTTTTTATTTGCTGCCATTTATAGATGGTTTTATAATTGATTCTGTTTTTTTTTTCTAATTTTACCGTTCATCAATTGTTAATTGAGCTGTTGAGTTGATTGGAATATTCAAGCTCTTGTCTCTGCCCTCTTTGGTCAATTAGTTGTTCCTTACTCTTTTTAACTTTTTTAAATTGGTTAATTAAAATTTCATTTGTGTGATTATTCGTATTTTCGTGATGAAATATTTAATTTTTGAAAATATTATTAAAGGGGCCCTATTTTTCTATTTTGCCTAGGGCCCAAGAAATGTCAGGAACGACACTGGCCATAAATTACCATTAAACCCTCAACTCTTCTTCATGATTGAAATTGTTGGAAATACTTCACATGTGAGACAAAATCTCACATCGATAAAAAAGTGGGTTGTAGACTTGCATATATACTTGGTGAGCTAATTCTCCTATTGCCATATGGTTTTGGGAAATAATGAACCTCACCGAGTGTATATGCAAGTCAATGCTCTTGACCCGTGGGTTTGTGGGCCCGAGCCCATGGGTGTCCCGTGACCCCACGAGTGGGCCACGGTGAGATTATGTGACGAATTGTCACGGGCCTAATATGGTATCAGAGCCGAAGTTGGTTCCTGGAATGATGTGGCTCACATGTGAGGGGGAGTGATGGAAATACTTCACATGTGAGACAAGATCCCACATCGATAAAAAAGTGGGTTGTAGACTTGCATATATACTTGGTGAGCTAATTCTCCTATTGCCATATGGTTTTGGGAAATAATGAACCTCACCGAGTGTATATGCAAGTCAACGCTCTTGACCCGTGGGTTTGTGGGCCCGAGCCCACGGGTGTCCCGTAACCCCACGAGTGGGCCACGGTGAGATTATGTGACGAATTGTCACGGCCTAATAGAAATCCCGTTACGTGTGCAAACTATTCATTTCCGACTTAGCAATTATGCAATTTATAAATTTATTCATAACTCTTCATTTCTAGCTTAGCAATTAAGCTAATAAGAAATCGATTCATCATGAATCTTCTTTCTAACTTAGCAACTAAGCAATTCAAACCTTAACATATTTTCATGGTTAAAACCCTTTCATGTGATTCTAACTCTTTTATTTCTAACTTAATAATTAAAAAATTCAAAAAATTTATAGGAAAGTTTGCTCAAAATAATTCTAATTATCATCCGTTAATTAAAAATAATTCCAACTATCGATTATTTTTAAATAATCACAACTTTCACCTGAATTTTTTTATGGTATACCCTATAACTTATTTACCTGGGATAGCAGGTTACATTGGCAAAACAAAAAGGAACATTAAATAATAAAATCCCAAAACCCTTTCCCTGACCCATTCTTCCACCCTAACCCAGCCATAAGGTATGCCATAGGTGACCTTGAGATTGTTTTTTATTTAATTTTTCTTTTTGTTTGCCAAGGTGACCTGCTATTACAGGTAACCAAGTCATAGGGTATGTAATGAACAAATTCCGGTGAAAAGTTGGAATTATTTAAAAATAATTGATAGTTAGGATTATTTTCGACTAACGGGTAATAGTTTGAATTATTTTAAGCAATTTTTCCAAATTTATAAAGGGCTAGCTTATAATTTCTTAGTGGGTATTATGGCTATCATTAACCTATGGAGTTTACTCTTAATAATATATAAATTTGGCAAGTTCCATCTTTGCAAATCAAAACTACAAGTATTCAGAAATTATTTGGTGTTGGGGAGGTTCGGTCACAAGAGAAAAAAGGAAGAGAATTTTGGCTTATACTCACCTTTATATTTTGGTTTTCTTGGTGTTTTAAATCAATCTATGTTATTTTACCTTGGTGAGTTTCATGGGATCTTTAAGCTTTTATAAATTTCAAAATAGTTTTATATATAAATGATTTGTAAGAATCATGTTCTATGCCAAAATTGTTGTATCATTAACTGTTACATCAACATTATTAGTAAAACTAGAGCCTTGCATCTAGTATAAGCTACAGTGCTTCATCTCACCTGGAAACACTATATCATTTATAAATCTGGTAATCTTGGCTCGAAACTCATTCTTTTTCCTAAGGAGCAAAATCATAAGTTGGCAACTTCTACTAGTCCTCTTCTTGATAATGTTTAGCAGTATCGCATGTTGGTCGACTCATCAAATTGTCTTTTACTAAACCTGATTTGGTACACATCCTTTCTCAATTTCTTGGTGCTCCACGTTGTGATCTTTGGGATGCTGCTATTCGAGTAATTCGATATCTCAAAGGAGGTCCTGGTCAAGGCATTATTCTTTGTTCCAATTGTGATCTATCTTTAAGTGGATGGTGTGATTCCAATCGGGCTAGTTGTCCTCTTACTCGTCGTTCATTATCAGATTGACTAGGTTTTCTTGCACATTCTCTCATTTCGTGGAAAACTATAATGCAAGTTACAATCTCTAGATTGTCAGCTAAAGCAGAGTATAGGTTCATGGTTGCTATGACTTGTGAATACTTAAGTGACTCAAAGGTTTGCATAGTAGTTTGGTGGTGCATCACCCAAAAGCGATGTCTTTGTTTTGTGATAGTTAATTTGTTCTCTACATTGGTCAAAATCATGTGTTTCACAAAAATATTGAAATTGATTGTCACTTTGTGCGAGATGCCATTTAAGATGGTAGGATTAGCCCTTCTCATGTTCCTTTTACACAACTTGCTGATTTTTCACCAAGGCTTTATGGCAAGCTCAATCCTCTTTTCAACTCCAGAAGTTGGGAATTTATGATTTACATGCACCAACTTGAGGGGGTGCTAGTCATTTTTGTATTTAGGCCTCTTGTATATAATAATAGTGGACTTTATGCGTGAGGGTTTTATTCTAACTTAAATATATATATACGATTAATACAAGACTAAGAATTTTCAGTTTTCCTACACAATTTAAAATTATACTCCCTATAATTCACCCAAGTTGTCTCATTTCCTTTTATGGGCAATTCACTCAAGTTGTCTCATTTCCTTTTTTGTCTATCTTTTTTTACCTAAATACCCCCACTTTTTCCAATTCCCAATATCCAACTACCGCCTTTACAATTAATTTAATCAATTAAAATAATCCACTATCACCTTTTTGGTGGACCCCATTCCACTCTTAATATCCGTGCCCAACTCAAATTGGACAACTTGGATGAATAGGAGAAAGTATACCCTAATTGAAACAAATTCAATCCAACAAATGTTATTTTCTTCATAATTAGCTTTAATAAAAGAGTTGAGTCTCATGTTATATAAATTAATTCCTTCAGTATATTTGAAAAAACAAGACTTTGGCCAACTTAAAGCAGATTAAAGCTAATCATAAGAAAATTAGAGAATGTTGTTTAATAAAAAGAAAATTAAATAAGAGCCAACTGCTGGAAATTAATGGGGTAACAATCAGAAGGAGGTCCCGTAAAAGCTCGTTGAGCAAGTATGGAATTAGCAGCTTGAGTGGTTTGATAAGCATCCCAAAAAAGATATTGATTCCTGTTGGGGCATGGCATTGAGGATGGTAAGCATGTTATTTGTCCTAATCCACAACATGCCCTCTCAATTACTGTAAACCCTGCATATTCATGTACTTATTTAATTAGTTTTATTATAAAGAAGAGTGCGGTCAAAGAGTCCTAAGCTTATACTTATTAACATTGTACGAACATAACCCAACATGAAACATTTGACTCAAAGTGGTTTAAAAGTGTAATTTATAAATAATTCAAAACAAAAATAGTAAACGGCTTTTTGATGAGTTGAGTATACAATAATAATAATAATAATAATAATAATAATAATAATAATAATAATAATAATGAAAAATTATAAGAAACTACCTAATCTATATACCTTTTTTTAAAAAACTATCTTATATAAAAAATTTTGCAAAAAACTATCTTATATGATACAATTCTTTGCAAAACACTAACTTTTACTGATTTTTGTCAGTTGACTGTTAACATTAACGTTGACCTGCACATAATTGTATTATATAAGGTAGTGTTTTGCAAAGAATTGTATTATATAAGGTAGTGCTTTGCAAAGAATTATATTATATAAGGTAGTGCTTTGCAAAGAATTATATTATATAAGGTAGTTTTGTGCAGGTTAATGTTAATGTTAACAGTCAACTGACGAAAATCAGTTAAAGGTAGTGTTTTGCAAAGAATTGTATAATACTTCATAAGGTAGTTTTTTGCAAAATTTTTTATATAAGGTAATTTTTTTTAAAAAAGTATATAGATTAGGTGGTTTTATATAATTTTTCATAATAATAATATATATACCATAAGAAGCTGGGTTGTTAAGGATATCTCCAAGAGCGCCATAAGCATTGAAGTAAACAAAGATTCCAGCAGGATGATTGGCATTTAATTGTGCCACCATTGAGCGTAGACCCTCATTAAAAGAACCCAACATCTGGTTTACAGAGTCCACACATCTTCCTACTGGCGCTTGACCTGTTGCCCTTTGATTTGGAATGCACCCGATTGGTGATAGTCCCACTATAAAAAACTTTCTCAATCCTACATTGTATAACGCCTTGCCATTGCCAAAACGTATAAATTATGTTATATGGAGTATTACTTAAACAATTACGGCCTTTCTCAAAAAAAAAAAAAAAAAAAAAACAATTACGGCCCGTTTGGTAAGTGGTATTAAAGGGTAGTAATGAGAATGAATTATAGTGTAAATTTTCATCAAAAGTTTCATATCATTCCCAATGGTAATGAAACTTTAATCACAAAAACGTTTTTTTGCATACAAATTTCATTACCACCTAATACCACATCTCCCAATGGTAATGTATTGGAATGAATTTTATAAAGAAAATGAGATTATTGAAGTTGGAAAAACATGGATATCAAAGTAGCTAAGAGATTTTCAACCAAAATTACACTAGCTAGATTTTCTATTCCATTAACATCGTTTATTACCATCTACCAAATGGGCCGTTAGTGGTATTAAATGGTGGTAATGAAATGCTTTATAGTGTAAAATTTTAGCAAAAATTTCATATGATTTCCATGGTAATGAAACTTTGATCGCAAATTTTTTGTTTAATATCCATTACCACCTAATACCAAATCTTCCAATGCTAGTGCAATTGAATGAATTGATGAAGAAAATAAGATGATTAAAGTTGGTTAAGCATGGTCATCAAGATAGCCAAAAGATTTTTTAACTAAAATTACATAGTGTAATTTACACTAATAATTCATTCTCATTACTAGCGTTTGTTATCACATACCAAATGGGTCATTAATTCTCTATTAATCAATAACATGTCGTTTTACAATGTGAATAGATCAAGAGAGGTTCTGAGCATGTTTAACATGTTCGACATTTCAGGGCCTCGAGAAATTAAGGGTCTCAATATTAAATTACGTAGTATATATATTTAGTGTTTAAAGATACAAAATTTTTAGAACTACACAAAGGCCGTTTAAAAAATATATTTTTTTTCAATTTATTCCAAAAAAAAAATTTCAATTCAAATCATTTAAAAACAACAAATAGAAAAGGCGTACCAAAATCTCTTGAGCATAACGAGTAAGGAGAAGATTAGCAAACTCAGGAGGCTTGTAGTTGAAGCTAGAGTCATACAACAAAGGCATGAGATAGTTATTGATGTAGTCATTAGTTCCAAACCACATAAATGCAATGGATTTTTCCAGATATCGGGTCATGTTCCTGCCGCTCATCGTGCTCCTTAACTGATTCAATGTGTTTTGGAAATTTATTACTTGTTGGCTTAAGCTAAATCGATCACCCTGCATAAATACATTATCGTTCGGATCAATATATTCTAACCGATGACCTTTATCGTGTTAGACTTTACCAATTTAATCAAAATCTTAATCTTATAATTAAAGCCGCTTGGTTCGGCCTCCTAATGGTTCATGTTTAGATTAAAAATGATATCTAATTTATGTTGAATTTTTAGATTGCTTCAACACATATATAAAGGTGTACGTATACTATATAATTAATTGATTCATCCACAAATGTGTTACTTGCTCTATAGTAAATATTGATGAAAAAAATTACCCAATGTCTAGCGGTTTCATCTAGAATGCCAGCACCTGCAGAAGCATAGTTGACACCCGCCATAATTCTTGGGCCAACAGTGGCAGGGTCTGCATATGGTGGAAGATATGGCATCGCAAACCTTTCACCTGTAAATCAAATTTTTATCCCAAAACGTTAAATCTACAAACAAATTTAATATTTTGTACTTTTTCTTCAAAAAGGAACATTTTAAAAATTTTTGGACTATTGAATGGGCAGAATTTTGAATAATTTATCTAGTCAATTCAAGTAGTTTGTTTCCTGCAATAGACTTTGTGCTTAACTTTCATCCAAAAAGTTTTTATATTGGGATTGTGTGGACTGCTCATATAAAAGAAGCGTTGAGTATACACAAGCGTGATGAGGTTTTTTCCCAAAATCATATGACAATCGTAGAAGTAGCCCACCAAACTTTAATGCTTGTCAACATCTCACTAAACCATCGATGTGAGATCATAAGAGCATTTCTCAAAACTTTGCCTCATATATGAATCCACCATTTGTCATTTACCTAAGAGCGTCCCATGAACTCATCTCTAATAATAGATGATAAATTGTCACGAGCTCGTGTGAACAAGCCCATAACTAGCGGTCAAGTTGTGTGGACAAGACAACATAAGAGGATAGTCATTGACTACACATACAATTGATATATGGTTCTTTTCCAAAACCATGCATCAATAGAAAGAGTAGTCTCTGCACTAAACTAAATCACTGACATAAAATCACATGCAAACATTTATAAAAACATAAAGCGACATAAAATTTTACAATTTTTCCGTTTGTTCAATATGGTCAGGGCCGGCCCTGAGCAAGGGCAAGCTGGGCCCACGCCCAGGGCCCACAAAAAAAATGACTTAATGCCTCTGCTAGGAATCGAACACAAGATCACATGTGAAGGAGTCAAGCGTTCACCCATCAGGCCGTGTCAACATTAATAGTATGCTTCAACGTTTGCTATTCTTAAACGAAGAATTATTGCTGTAATTAGCAAACAGAAAGGCACTACACACAAAACGCAAATATTTTTTTTTTTGAAAGAACACAAAACGCAAATATTATTTACAATTATGATATTTTTAATTTTCTTGTTGGTTTACATGTTGTGTCATGTATGACTACTTCCCTAAATATATAATTTTTTCTATTTATTTCCTTTTATTTTAATACATTTGATCTAAATTTGTGAGTATTTAATATTTTTTCTTCGCTATTTGATGATAAATAAAATTATAAAATTCTAATAAAAATATTTTATTGATTGCGGAAATAAGTGGATTTTAAGTTGTGCACCCATTTTTAAATCGTGTTTTTTGTCTTATCTTTGTCAATATAATGCAGATTTATTACTTTTGTTTTGCAATTATTAGCACAAGAAAGCTTTTCTTGATTTAGACATTGTTATTAGTGTTTTTGCATCAAAAATTACTCTTAAAAATATTTTTGCTTGATTTTATATTATGTATTGATGCATACTTTATGGAGTATTTCTTTTCCTACATTGTAGATTTTAAATTTTTTTATCTATATTTTATATTTCTTTCGTCACTGATAGCGACATTTTATTTAAAGAATTGACATCATCAATTGCAAGTAATATAGGACGAAGGAATGATATAGTTAGGGCCCTTAAATTATTTTCCGCCCCGGGCCCCTATTATCTCAAGACCGGCCCTGAATATGGTTTGCGAAGATTTTCTAGTTTGCAAATAATGTCAATTAAACCCTTATTATTTAATGAAAATTAATCCTACAATATTTAAATCTACTAATATTTTCGGATAAGATTTACGTAGAAAACATGAAATTATAATGCAATTAAAAGTTAGGTTACCTAACAAGTCAACAATAGTCTTGCCATTAGTAAACCTTCCAGTTGGGCCACGGTTAAAGTCACAACCATAAGGCCAGTAATTTGATTTAGCTATGGAATTCAAGAAATTATTATTTCCTGTTTCGATCATCATGTCTCCGAAAGCAAACATTGCGGAAACAGGTGAAGGATTATCTATAACTTCATGTAAACCTATTTTTGCATTTGAGAAACCAAAATGTGGTAGAATTAATAAGAACAAAGTTGGTATGTAAGAGTATTTCATTAATTCTATTTTTTGAATTTTGATGGTTTCCATTTTATGACAATACCAAGAAATAAACTAAATGATGATGACCAAATGTGAGGGTTTTATAGGCAATCTAATGCAAAATAGGTAAGGTTAAATGTGTCAAAAATTTGCTAGGAAAAGAAGTCATTTTTTGTTTCACAAATTCTCGTGAGAGATGGTTTCTTTGAGAGACCATTTCTAATAGGACCAGCTCCTTATGTATTTTTTAAAATATTATTAGTAGGGTTTAAAATTCATGTAAGTGGACATTTAAGATATTAAAATTAGGCATTAAGGATACGGTAAGTAAGTATTAAATTTAATATAAGTAGGCAGGCCTTAAGACTATAAATAGACATTAATCTTTAATACACTGGGTTTAAGATACGTCTTTCAAAGAAACGGTCTCGCAAAAGAATAACTATTGTTTGTTTTAGATATTGAAAAGCAGCCCAAATTTACATTAAACCTAAAAAAGGGACAAAAAGGATAACAAAAATTTAGCAATTTTGCTTGCGTTTAGTTTCCATACTTTTCCATGATATAAGGCATAATATTTTGTATGTTTGTAAATTAGATAGGCAACATTCATTGCCCTCTTGCAAAACACTCCACGCACAACACATTGTACACAATCACATACCACACAGCACACACCACACTTCACACAGCACACAGCATATAACTATGCTATTCAGTTACGCATGATGCGTCATCCTTATCTAAACAAATTTATCATATGATCGACATTTAATGAAAATAACGAACTATTTATTCAATTTACATAAATGGATATAGTATCTATTAATGATATATTATCAATTATATCACATCATATATTGTTTTTTTGTTAAGTATATATTATGTGTAGTCTTTGTTTGTATAAAAAGTTATCATTTTGAAATTATTTTATGATATTATATCTTATTTTAATTTGTTTCCATTTTAGTATTGTCGTAACCAGGGGCGGAGCATGAAAATTAAACAAGTGATGTCGATAATTTTTTAAAAAATACAATTAACTACTTTAAAAAATTTCATGAAACAACAATTGATAAAGGTATTTGTCAACACCGAGTTTTTGTATTCTGAAAACAGTGCATAATGTCATCATTTAGTGCTAGAATAATAAATTTTCTCAAAGAAAATTTTGCATATATTGTTTACTTGGTGTATATTTATATCTTAGGAAATAATATTAGGAATATATTGTAATTATATAGTTTCCTAAAAATCATAGTTTAGTCTTGTATACATTCTTATGATGATAATGAGAAGGCATCCAATCTTTCTCCCAAATGCTTTCTTATATGGTATCAGTTGCTTAGGTTGCTTTCCTTGGCATTTTTCCCTTTTTCTTTTCCTAATTCCTCCTTGGCCGGCAGCTTTTTTCCAAGGTTGTGCCGCCACTCTTACCACCTATTTTGGCATTTTTCTTTTATTTTTTTTTATCATGGCTTCTTCTACTAAAATTCATCCCGCTACTTTGGTGTCAAACATTAAGACATGTGTTCCTATTCAACTTGAAGAAGATGGATCTAATTTTCATACTTGGGTTACTCTCTTTAAACTTCATTGTTCAACTCATCTTGTTGACTCTCATCTTGCTCCCGCCGACTCCTCGGATTCTAAGGATCCCGATTGGAAACGTCTTGATAATCTTGTTCGTACATGGCTTTATGGCACTATTAGTCCTTCCCTTCTCAAAACTATTGTCCCTCCAAAAGATAGTGCTTATGATGCATGGTCTCGCATTGAGAATTATTTTCAAAACAATAAGACCTCTCGTGTTCTTCGACTTGAATCTCAATTCAATTCGACTTCTCTTGATGATTTCCCGAATGTGAAAGCCTATTGCAATGCTCTTGATACCTCTCTCACCAATCTTGGCACTCCCATTTCCGACAACCGTAATCTTGGCACTCCCATTTCCGACAACCGTTTGGCTCTTCAAGTTTTACAAGGTTTGAACTCCAACTACAAAACTTTTCGTTCTTTGGTTCAACACATGTCTCCCGTCCCTTCATTTGATGATCTCCGATCTATGCTTGAATTGGAAGAGCATTCTCATACTAAAGATAAACCCTCTCCGCAAGATTCGGCTCTTGTTACCCATTTCAGTTCACAATATTCGGATTTTTCGGAAAATTCGGAGCTCCGTCATTCTCCTAATTTTCGTGAGGGTCCTAGACCACCTTGTCATGGTGGCCGGCCCTACCGTGGCTCATCCTCCGGCCAGCAGCACCACAGCAAGCAGTCCAAGCAGCCTTATCACAATGGGCCGAGGCCTTCTTCATCCAAACAGTCCAGCCCCACCAATTCTTATAATGGGCCAGCAAGTTTTAAAGAACATTGCTCTTGCTGCTCCAAACATTGGACTAAGCCCCCCCTTGTCCACTAACTACTCAACCTTGGGCCTCTTCCAAGCAGCCCATCAGAAACTCTTCAAAGGGCATTCTTTTACCTTCTCCACAACATGGTTTATGTGCAGAATCCTCACCGAGTTACTCTCCTACCGATATTGATCACGCTTTGCATACTCTCTCCTTGACTTCTCCGGATGAGGAATATTATATGGACACCGGTGCTACATCTCATATGACCCACTTTAAAGGTACTCTCTTGAATTATTTTCCTTTAAAGTCATCTAATTCTAATTCTATTATTGTTAGTAATGGTGTTATGCTTCCCGTAAAAGGTCATGGTCATGTATCTAAACCTTCCCCATCCCAACCTTTAGTCCTAAAAAATGTTCTTCATTCTCCCACACTCATTAAAAAACTTATTTCTGTCTGTAAATTTACTCGCGATAATAATGTTTCTATTGAGTTTGATCCTTTCGATTTTTCTATGAAGGATTTGGACACAAAGAATATAATCCTGCGGTCAAATAGCACTAGCGATCTCTATCCATTCCACTTGACACATGGAGCTACCTCTTCATCTTCCTATGCTTTTTCGGCTTTATCTTCTAGTACTTGGCATTTTCGTTTGGGTCATCCGGGAAAACCAATCTTAGATTTTTTGTCTTCCTCTAAGTCTATTGAATGTAATAAAAATCCATCCTTCTTTGTCAATCATGCCCTTTAGGCAAACATGTTAGTCTCCCTTTTTATAATTCTACATCTTTATGTACTCGTCCTTTTGAAATAATACATAGTGATTTATGGACATCTCCTGTTTCAAGTCCATCCGGGTACAAATATTATGTGTTGTTTCTTGATAATTTCACCAATTATTTGTGGACATTTCCTTTATTTCGCAAATCTCAAGTACATGATATTTTTGTTAATTTTCATTCTTATGTTCGTACTCAATTTGAGCTCAATATAAAATCTTTTTAATGTGATCACGAGGGTGAATTTGACAACAAACCTTTTCACCAATTTTGTGTGAATCGGGGTATTATTCTACGTTTTTCATGTCCACAAACATCCTCCCAATATGGAAAATCCGAAAGAAAAATTCGCTCAATTAATAATATTGTTCGTACTTTATTATGTCATGCTTCTCTTCCCCCGTCTTTTTGGCCTCACGCCTTAAATACCGCCACATATCTTCTCAATATTCTTCCGTCTAAATTACTTGGCATACCCGTCATCACATCGCGGTTATAAGTGCTATGACATCGCATCGAGTAAAATTATCATTTCCCGTCATGTCATTTTTGATGAATCCTCCTTTCCCTTTTGACTATTTTGCTTTAAGTAAAGAGAATCTTATAATCAATTAAAAAATGACTTACAATTCAATTTGATATTGACTCGATCAATAGTAATTAATTTGTAGCCAATTCTATTTGAAAAATACCCAAACTTGATCTGTACCCCGTAAAACCGAACCAATTATTAACCGCTGACAACACAAGACCAATTGACACTGTACGCGAACTTCGACCGACACCGAACCGATGCTAACTCGATAGCTCGAATAACCGATCTTCAACCGAATTAATCATGACTAATTGACCCGACATGAGTGTGACCCGTCGTAACACGCATCCAAAAACTAACCAATCCAAAAAACACCGAACCGAATGACACATGTCTAAAACCGACCTGCTCACCCGAATGAAAACCCCTAGTAGAATCAAATGATTCTACAATTTTGCAAAAATAAGATGTAATTGCTTATGTATATTGTTTGTCATTTTTTTTGTAAAAAAACACTTAAAATTCATTTATTATTTTAGAAACTTTGTCATTATTCAAGAATACATATATACCTCTTCTTTATTGCATTTTTTTCTATTATTTATATGAACTAGATATTTACCCACTAGAGGAAAAAAAGCTATTGGCTGTTACCAATTGGCTGCGGTTTTAATGTATACGCAGCAAATAAGTAAAACTTTAAAAAAAATGGAATAGGCTGCGGTTTGCTCATATGTCCGCAACCAATTAGTGAAATTATATCATGGGCTGCGGTTTCCCTTGTGTCCGCAGCAAATTCAAGACTGAAAATGAAGCCCAGCCCAAATAAACCAACAAAAACCCTAATGTGAAGCCTAAGCTGCGCCGTTCCTTATAACTTCTCAAGGCCCTTCTTCTTCTCACTTCCTCAAAACCCTAACCTTAATTCTTCTCACCCTAAGCCTAACCCTCAGCTGCGTCGTGTCATGCATGCCCTTGATTCCTTCTTCCTCAAAGCCTCCTTCTTCTTTAAAGGATGAAGCTTTGTAGATGAAATGCTTCAGATTACGTGAAATGGTTAAATTTCTTCCTCAAACAGATAAAGGTTTGTAGATGACATGCGCCTCAATAAAAACTTCAAAAGAGATGAAGCTTAGAACTTTAGGGTTCTTTCGTTTTTTTTAGGGTTCTTTTGTATTTTTTAGTATTCTTTCGTTTTTTTTTTTTTTTGTGAAATTTCTTGAATTTGTAATTTAGGGTTCTTGATTTCTGGGTTTGAAATTTAGGGTTCGTTTGATGTTTGTTTAGGGTTTGAAATTTCTTGATGCTTAGAAATTTCTTGATTTCTGGGTTTGAAATTTCGTTTTTTAGGGTTTGAAATTTCTTGAAGCTTAGAAATTTCTTGATTTCTGGGTTCGTTTAGGGTTCGTTTTATTTCTGGGTTTGAAATTTAGGGTTCGTTTGATGTTCTTCATGTTTGATGTTTCAGATTTCGACCTCTCATTTTCGTTTGGGATCTTGAAGACACTCAGATCTGGCTTGATGAAGATTTTCGTTGAAGATGTTCAGATAATCAAACAACACTCAGTTTTTTGTTGAAGATTCTCAGATCTCGGTTTTTTAGATTTTCATTGTATTTTTTTCTTTGTATTTAAAAGTTCAATAATTTCATTGTATATTTTTCTGGGTTCTTTGTTGAAGATTCATTGTCGATCTTCATTGTATTTTTAGATTCATTATTTTCGATCTCTAATGAAAATTATTTTCATTCTTCATTGTATTTTCGTTTATTGTATTTTTTCTGGGTTTAGATTCATTGTCGATTTTTGGGTTTTGTATTCTCTAATGAATGATATCAAAATTAGATTTAACATCATCAACATCAGTTCATGTTTTGTTCGTTTATTTTTAGATTTATTTTCGCTCTTCAATGAAATGCAAAAAAATTTAAAACGAAATTTAAGGAAAAAAAAATTTCTTGACAATGGGCTATTGGCTGCGGACATTATGTCCGCAGCCAATAACTTTATCTTATTTGCTGCTACTCCAAGGGCTGCGAGACAAAACCGCAGCCCCTAAAAAAACCGCAGCCAATAAGCTTTTTTCCACTAGTGCACTTTAAAATTGCATAATTAAACCAAAACTCATAGCTTTCTCCAGTTTTTTTCTCTATTTTCATATTAATTGAAATAATTAATAAACTCAACTCTCAATCTACGCTTTCTTAAGTATGTGGGATGCAAACTTTAAAATTCAATCATATAAATAAGACAAGTTATGTATGTAGCACTTTAAAAAATCTTAAACTTTTGTCTTTTCATCTTCAATATAATTAAACCTAGATCACAAAGAGTTTTATTTAAATTGATGAATTAAATTGGAGAACACTAAGAGTTTCAATATAATTAAGTTTAATTTTATTTAAATTGATGAATTAAATTGGAGAACACTAAGAATTTCATTATAATTAAGTTTAATTGATATTTAAGTTTCAATGCAAAAAAAAAAACAAAAAAAATAACAATTGTATTAATTTGGGTGGCAAATTCAGTAAGTAGATTGTATTAAATTATATTAAGAGATATACTTTAGAAGTTGTAAAGTCTTAGTGCTCACAAATTATAGTTATATTATTATTATTATTAAAAAATTAAAATCGTATCTAAGGAGTACTAGTCATAAATTAGGAGTAGTCATAAGAATGACTTTACAATTCGGTAACTTATTATTATTATTAAAATCGTATATAAGTAGTTAGTCATAGATTAGGAGTAGTCATAAATTACAAATGATTCATAGGCTGACACGTGGCATAGATTATCCTGTATTATAATATGTATATATGATATGAGGGCTGAGCAAAATTATCTGATGATCCGATTATCCGATGATTCGATCTGTTATTCGATTCGATTTTTAGGATATCCGATTCGAAGTTACAATTCGGATCAAATATCCTATTCGAAAATTCGGATATCGGATACAAATTCGGATATCAATATTTGTAGATTCGAATATCCGAATATCCGACATTTTTTCAATTGTCGGATATCCGCATATTATAAGTGATTTCGGATATCTGTTATTCATAAGAATAAAATTATATTTTTATAAATAAATTATTTTGACTAAATTCGGATATCGGATATTTCGAATATGCGACTGGAAATTTTCAACTTTTTCTCATAAGAATCGGATATCAGATATCTCGAATATCCGATTCGAATATTGTCGGATACCGGATATCGGATATCCGAGTCGGATCGAATCGGATATCGAATGTCAGATATAGCAGTTTTCGGATATCGGATATCCGATCCGACTGCATGTTTCGGATCGGATATTCGATTTTGCTCACCCCTAGATATGATATGATGATTGATAGACATAATAAGATATGCACAAATCTATTAATCAATATTTTAGTGAAACAATAACACCAAGTAAATATAATAAGAATGATCCTTGGTAAATTAAGCAAATCAAGTACGTAGATCAAAATTATGTAATAGGTTTATCAAAGTTATAATATACTCCCTCCATCCTAAAATTATTGTCTAATTTGGGTTGGGCATATATATTAAAAAAGTGGTAGTTGGTAAATTTTAAATGATTATAATAATTAAAGGTAGTAGTTAGGGTATTTAAGTTATTATAATAATTCTAAATGTGGTAGTTGTAGTATCATATCATATTATACAATATAATAAAAGAGCTGTAAAATTTCAAATGGCGGCCTCACAATGCACGATGGTTTGCAAAAATCCATTGGCTACTTGTTGCTTAAATGTATTAATGAATGTCAACTAATTTATGACTATATAATAAATTTGCTCTCTATAAATTTTCTCTCACGAGATTTTTTTTTTTTGGAAATCTTACAAGATTAATTTTAATTGTACATTATCCAACCTTATAAAATATAGGAATTAAAGATTGTTTTATTGAACTCAAATATCTCTTAAAATTATTAAAATTTAATTTTAAAAAATTATAATAATTTTTTTATGTGATTAAAACCCCAATGAAAAGAAATCTTTTCTTGCAAGCTTATTGAAATAATTTTTAATGGATATTAGTATGAGTATCTTCCATAGATTATCACTAAAACTAATTGTTTACCATATAAATAGATTTCATTTAAATAGTGGTGACTTTTATTTTTATTTTTAAATTTATCACAATCACACGTTGTTATCTTTAGTTTAGTTTAGTATTACAATTTTTATGTATGTTTACATGTTTACACATCCGTGCATTGTACGGGCATATAAACTAGTATGAAATAATTGATATTATAGCCGTTAAACATTAGACTACGTAATTAAGTTGTATATGTTTGTGTATTTCCCTTCTCTTTACATTTATAAAATTAAATCACAAAGTCATATGCTAATTAAATAGTTTATACTACTTTAATTCCAATGGTATATTACCAAATAAAATATATTTAATTAGCTCAACTATAAATAAAAATTAGTCAAAAAATATCCTACAAAATAGCCAAAAAAAATGTAGACAAATCCTATATTAAAAATTAAGCCAATTTAAATATGAAATAATGGGCAATATTAGCTAAACAAAATGACCTAAAAAATAACCTAAAAAATAGCAAAAACATTAGACAAATATGATATAAATGGCCTTATAGCCGTCAAGTAAGTTGTATATATTTGCTTTTTTGTCTTTTTGTTTTTTTTACATATTTTGCACAAAGAAAACAAGAAAGCTTAAAATACTCTAATTTTCTTAAATCTTAATCAACATAAATTATGGATGAGTTCCAAAACTTAATCGAAAAAGAAAAACTACTCCCTTTCAAGAAGCGATTATTTACACGATCGTTTTTTTTGTGAATCAAATGATACATCACTACTCAAAACGAATGTTAATGTCCTTCAGCGACCACCGACTGATATTACAAGATCAGATCCACTTATAATAGAGTTGTTTAAAAACAAATACGGTCGGGATATCGATGTAAATATCATAATGAAAAAAAAGCTTACAAATTCAGACGTTGACCAACAACAAGGTTGTTTGTCTATCCCAGGGAAAGATGTGGTCCCATTCTTAAAAGAGAGTGAAGTGCATAATTTAATCCAAAAGAAGAAAATTAAGGTTAAATGTTTTATGGGATTCAATTGCTATGACTTAATGCTGAGCCGATGGAACTACGCAAAAACAAATAAGAATAAAAAAAGGATGACGAACAATGAGATTAAGAAGGTAGCAGGAGGATGGAAATATGTATTGAACAAAGAATGGAATAAGCTTAAGACAGATCAAAAATTGAAAGCCGGAGATAGTATTTGGATCACATCCTTTCATCTACAAATTCATGATCAAACTCATCTTTGTTTCGCCATTATCAAAACATAAGGACTACTCACTCGTAGCGAAATCAGGATAGATTCTATTTTTAGGAAAATAAATTTTAACCTTTTAATTAGCAATGTTAGTATTAGTGAGATTTAGATTCCAATTTCCAATATTAGATTTTAGGTTTTAACTATGATCATGTTTAGTAGTTCAGTAGCATTATTTTGTTATTTAGTAAATTAGTCATGACATTCATGGTATGATATGATCAAATAAAAGTAGTTTTCAATAATTATTTATGTGCTATCTCATAAAAGCAGTATATTACGTTTTAATGTATGAGTTAATTTAAAACGTATGCAATGGGCACTACAAATAATTATTGACTTGGCGATCAGTGTTCCCCACCTAATTAAATGGATCCCTAAAATTGCCGACTCAATTCCTATCAGAAGCTACTAGTCGCTAAGTCATGGAATTTGGCGACTACAACAGTTAGTGTCCCCCGTGTCACCAATAGTGACTGAATGCAAGTCCTTATCTAGTCACCAACAAAGTCTCCACATTTTGAAGAGATCAGATATGGTCCCCAACCAATTTCCCACATCTTAAGGAGAAATATATTTGGAATCTATAAGTTAAATATAGTCGAGTGAGATCTTGTTTTATCTGTATCAATGCAAAAATTATTAATATTAAATTTCATATTTGATTATGTATAATTAAAGATATTAGTCTGGGTTAAAATGTTGTTTCGGCACGTGTAAAAAAAGGTAAATGGGAGAAGTAGGTTGAAAGGCAGACGGTATTTTAATTAATTCTTTATTTAAATAATTACATGTTAAGAAAAGATTACTTAGAACAATCTAACATTTTCATAATTTTCCCACCATAATCTCACCTATTAGAGTATAACCATGAGCAATTTCTACATTAAGGATTATTTGCCAATAAACTTAGAAATCTAATGACCTACTATATAGTAGGTAATTCACCACAAAATATACTTAGAAGAATTCTTTAAAAATTTACAATAAATGGTTTTAAATTAAATCATAAAACAAATCAAGTTTTTTTATAACATTTGTTTGACATTTTATTTTAATTTATCTTTTTTGTTTTTAATTTATCTTTGTTTAGAAGAACTTATTATAGCAAGTTATCCAGTTACTTATTCTCACTCTTCATTACATAATCCAAATCCAAAGTACATTAGAAAAGAACTTTTTTTTTTGAAAAATAATTTTAATTTTTGAAATTTTTAATTTAAATTTTTATTTTTTAATTTTAATTTTAATTTTTAATTTTTAATTTTTTTTAATTTTAAATTTTAAAATTCTTTGATTGTTTTTTTAGGAAAAATTGTTTTTAAAAAGCCAACTTTTTGGCCATCTGCAAATAAAGAGTCAACGTTTCATTTATTCAATAAAAAGACAACATTTGTCTCATTTTTGCAAATAAAGAGTCAACGTTTCATTTATTCAATAAATTTAGAGTTGAAAACATACCTGCTATAGTGAATAAATGAAACGTTGACTCTTTATTTGCAAAAATGAGACAAAGGTTGTCTTTTTATTGAATAAATGAAACGTTGACTCTTTATTTGCAGATGGCCAAAAGGTTGGCTTTTTAGAAACAATTTTTCCTTTTTTTTATTTTAATTTTAATTTTTTCAAAATTTTTTAATTTTTTTAGTTTTTTTAAATTTTTTAAATTTTATTTTTAAAAATTTGATATTTTAAATCTAAACTTATATTTAAAGTTTTAGTTTTCTAAGTTCTCAAAAAAAAAAGTTTTAGTTTTTTAAATTTTAATTTTTAATTTTTTTATTATTTTAATTTTTAAATTTCTTAAGAGTGGAATGAATATAGTAAGGAGTGGAAGAGTGAGGAAGGGGTGGGGTAGGGTGGAGTGAAGTGAAGTAGAGTGTAAGACTTGGTTCATACTAATATTAGTGTGGAATAAGTCCATACTAGACTTCTCCCTCTTATCAACTAAAAGTCAAACAAATAATCAAGGATTATATTGGCCCAAGAAAATATCAATTGAGAACTAGCGACAATTTTATTATTAAAAACCGCAATTTCTGCCTTGAAGTTAAACACAATGGTAAAAATTAATTTTTTCAAACCAAGTGTATGTGGGAAAACCCAGTAAAATTTAATGAAAATTTACGTGGCCAAACCCGTGAAGGAATTTTGCAATAATTTCACTATTCACGTATATTTGTTTTGGCTTTTGACATTTTGTTTATCTCTCGGATATTATTAGTTTTATATGTATTGTCTCACTATTTTCATCGTAATTATTTAAATAAAATCATAAATTATTTTTGTAGATTTTCGCTATGGATGAATATTTATTAGATGATGGAAGTCGGATGTATAAAAGGCTTATTAATGGGGCTTATAATATACAATTCATGCAAGGATTAGAAATTTTCTTGAAATTTGCAATTAGTAATAGTGAAGTACCAGAGATTAGATGTCCTTGTATAAGATACAAAAACTTGTTTATAAACATCCGAATGAAGTTAGGGAACATTAATTTGATGCGGAAGGATTTTGTGGAGAATTATTATGATTGGAGATGTCATTGTAATTTATTACCTTCTTCGACCAACCGGAATTGAATTGCAGTTATTTTCACCCGTACAAATTAATTAAGACAACTCATATGTGCGTATGGTGCATGATGTTGTTGCCAGTAGATTCTCGGACACGTACCAAACATTAAACGATGAGAATTTAGAAAAACCTTTGCCTTTGCAATTACTCAAAGATCCAAACCCTCAAGCGAAGCAGTTTTTTAACATGTTAAGTGCAGGTGCAGCAAATAATCTCTTGTGTCCCGGTTGCAAAACGTATACGCAGATATCTATGATAGGTCGCTTAACAAATCTAAAAAATAATCTTCGCATCCCCAAAAGGTTGTATGATGAACTTTGCCTCATGATTAAAGAGGCTTTACCAGGACCAAATACAATGACAACCGGCTTTTATGATACGAAAAAGCAAATAGCCGGACTTTGATTGCTGGTAGAGAAAACACATTGCTGTAATAACGGTTGCATGATCTATAGGGGGAATACTGCAAATGCGAGACACTGTGGGATTTGTAGGAAAAGTAGGTGGAAATTAGAACGTATTCCAAGGAAACAATTTTTTTACTTCCGTTAATGCCAAGTTTACAACTTTTGTATGCTGCACAAGTTACTCCTCCCCAAATCATACAATCTAATCATATCATATCATACAATCTAATAATAGAGCTGTAAAATTCCAAATGACGGCCTCACAATGCACGATGATTTGGCAAAAATCCATTGGCTACTTGTTGCTTAAATGTATTAATGAATGTCTACAAGATTTTTTTTTTAAATTTTTGAAATCTAACAAGATTAATTTTAATTGTACATTATCCAACCTTATAAAATGTAGGAATTAAAGATTTTTTATTCAACCCAAATATCTCTTAAAGCTACTAAAATTTAATTTTAAAAATTATAATAATTTATTTATGTGATTAAAACCCCAATGAAAAGAAATCTTTTCTTGCAACCTTATTAAAATAATTTTTATTAGATATTAGTATGAGTAACTTTCATAAAATATCACTTAAACTAATTGTTTACCATATAAATAGATTTCATTTGAATAGTGGTGACTTTTATTTTTATTTTCAAAATTTATCACAATCACACGTTGTTATCATTAGTTTAGTTTAGTATTACAATATTTATGTATGTTTACATGTTTACACATTCGTGCATTACACGGGCATATAAAAAGTTTCAAATAATATAAGTGGGAGTATTATTGTCTTTACTAGTGTGAACATAAGGTAATTAAGTAAAAAATCTTTGCCAAAATTAATAGTGGACAATTTGGTTGAACTGACCAAATAAGGAAAGTGGACAATAAAAAAGAAATGAAATGAGTATATTATATATTTACATTAGTTTCAAAGCCCTAATAATTTTCATAATGCCAAATGGCAAAAATCAATCTATATCTAATACTAAAACAGACACCATTGAATGACAATTGTCAAGCTCTCAGAACATTTTTTCCCGCCCAAATACCACTCTAAGTGCATCTTCTTTTGAAAACAGTTATTTCCTTAATTAATTATTAATTAGTAATTACTACTCTAAGGAATATATTTTAGAAACAAGTTTGACCAATAAAAGTGGAATTTGCAACGATATCATGATTTAATAATTAATTCAAAAAAATTATATCTAATTATACATTATAAAAAATTATAAAATTTTGATTTTTAGTAATCTTTGAATCTATCTATCTATATCTATATCTAATACTAAAACATCTAATACTAAAACAAACACCATTGAATGACAATTGTTAAGCTCTCAGAACATTTTTTCCCGCCCAAATACCACTCTAAGTGCATCTTCTTTTGGAAACAATTATTTCCTTAATTAATTATTAATTAGTAATTATTACTCTAAGGAATATATTTTGGAAACAAATTTGACCAATAAAAGTGGAATTTGCAAAGATATCATGATTTAATAATTAATTCAAAAAATTATATCTAATTATACATTATAAAAAATTATAAAATTTTGATTATTAGTAATCTTTGAATTGAGACAAATTAAACAAGATCTCACCTAAATATGTTTTAACTTATAGATTAAAAATTAAGGGTGATAAGTGAATAATTCAACTATTGCTAATGTTGCAAGTGATTTAAAACGGAGAAAGTATATATCATTTACAAATTTCGTTGTTTTCTTCGCATTCTCTTTTCACCCCTTTTTGCTTTCATTAATCAAATCAGTGACTTATTCTTTCTCTCGCATTAATCTAAGTCTCACATGTTTGCAGCTTGTGGAGGAAATTTACTTCTATCTTTTTCTTATAAAAAAAATCCCTATTTTTTTTTGTTCCCATATCTAAAAATTTGATTTTTTTTGTTTTTTAATTATCTCTCTACAGAATTTTTAGGTTAGTTGATTCATTTGAAAATGAAAAGTAAAGAATGTGATCAATCGCGATGAATGAGCCATATATCATGCATTAATTAAAAAAGAAATATATTTCGAACAACGTTTTTTTCTTATAATACAAGTTTTTGTGTTTTAAGTATGACTTTCTATATTTAAATCATGATTTTTTTTGGGGCCATATCTACTAATCCTATTATATTTCTTTTGAAAGAAGGCTACTATTATATTTAAATAGACTACAATGCTAAGTGATGCAATTATTATGATATTAGAGGAGTTCTTTTGTTGGCTCAAAAAAAAAAAGGAAATCTTTTGTTTATCATGAGTTTCTATATTTAAATCGAGTTTTTTGTTTATCATAATTTTCTATATTTATCTTTGGGAATTTGATTGTTATTAGTTTTTTTCTATATTTATCTTTGGAAATTTGATTGTTATTAGTTTTTGTTACTATTATTTTATTGAATTTATACAAGAATTATATGATAAATACATTTTTATTTTATTTGCACTGATTAATAATATATGTGTATAAGGAATATAATGTATACCATAAGTTACATTCTTTGTAAATATTAAATTTGTATCACTTCTAATAAAAATCTAAAATTTATACAGTTTCTTTAAAAGTGAATTTTTTCTAATGCAAGTTAAATAACAAAGAAGTAAGGATATTTTAGACACTAAATTTCAAGTAACAACACTAAATATATTAAATTGATATTTTTGTTTGAGTTTTATATTAAATTTGAATTTTATTATAATCGTTAATCAGATAATTAAATTTGGATTTGGATATGAGTTGTTTGGAGTTAATTTATTGGTGTGTTGATTGATGTATATATTTTTTTACTACTGATGATTTATTTAGTTGGTTTCTTTGTTTAGTAGTTAAATATTGATTTTCTATTCAAATTGAGGCGATGTAAACGGCGTTTAGAGATCTAAAATTTTATTTTCCTTTATTTAGTTTGATCATCAACTAAAGACTTGACATTAAGAATATCCTGATCGATAAGAAAATAAAGAACAAGATATAAAATTAGAATTCAATCACTTGATTATTGCCTAACATAAAATTTAGAAATTTTTAATACGTATTAAGGCATGATCAATCATATGTAGTGGTTTTATGGGTCAAAATTAGGCAAATACTAAAGATTTTAATAATTGATGATGATAATAATATTTATACTTCAACATACAATGTTGTATACAAATTAAGGTGGTTAAATTAATATTTATAGTTGATATAGTTCGATATAAATTAATATGTCCATTTTCACTAATAAGTATATATATATTGTTTAACTTTATTTTTCGTTATTATATATAGGTCAAAATTAGGAAATACCAATAATTATTTTTTTTTTTGATAATTTATTCATTGTTTAAAAAAGTATACGTTAAATATAATTAAGTATTAGTAACCCGTGCTTAGCACGGGCGAAGCACGGGCGATCACCTAGTTCAATCACTAATAACCAATCAACACCAAATGAAACCAAGCTTCAAACGCCTCTAAGGTAGCAAGAATTTTTAATTAAAAAGCTAAGAGTCCCAACTCCCACACATGTTAAAACATATAGTCTAGAGTCTCAATTTAATCATCAAAAAGTAAAATGAAAAAAGCATTTTTATAATGTATTTATAGAACCGTGTTGAATCGGTAGAATTGTACTTTTCTAATTGTGACTACGATTCTATACAATAACAAAACTCTAATTGCGATTTTGACTGATTCTGATTTTAGTAACAATTTAAATCTGGTTTTAACAAACTTGAATCTATTGATTCCAAACATAAATGAAAATGTTGTGAATAAAGCTTTTTATATTTAAAAAATGTGTGGTCTGCAAATAAACCTAATGCATTTGATTGAACTAAGGATGGAAGATGAATATTAGTCATTACGTGAGTATAATATTTCATTAAGTGGCTAAACATATTGCTTGATGCAAATCTTTGTAGACATTAAAAAATATAATCACACATAAAATAAACACAAAAACTTGCGTAAGACCCTCCTATTCTAAGACCATAACTGGGCTGGTTCATTGTTGGCGTGTGTGCTACACACGCCCTCCAGAACTCCATTTCTTTTTGAACATTTTTCAATTTGGACCTTAAAGATATCCATTTTGACCTTAAGTGTATCAATTTCAATGTAAAGTAGTACTTAAACATATCAATTAAAGTAAATTTCAATTTGAACCTATAAATGATCAATTGTAGCGTTAAACTGATCAATTTCTACCTAAATTGAAATTGATATCTTTAAGGTTAAAATTGATACCTTTAAGAGTAAAATTGAAAAATGCCCAGAAAATAAAAAAGAAGAGAGAAAGCGCGATGGGCTGGAATACTTAGTCTCTCCCAAGACCCCCTGATAAATAAATAGTAGGTTTTCGCGTGTTGCGCCAATCCTAATGAGAGGATTAAACGGGAATAAAGTTAATCTGAGAACATTTGAAAATGTCAAAATGAGGATAGATAATTGAAATTATTTATAGTAATTTAGATTGATTATAAAGATGGATTATTTGCTTGCAGTTCATGGATGATTATCTTGATTAAAAATAATGTTGGTTGCCTTTAACAACACCCGCTTAAACTTGAGTATCAAGCACAAATGCTTTTAGTACAACTCTATGTATCATGGAGCGTACAACATCATCATCCTGATGAGTCTCGCCTAAGGCAGAGTTTGGAGAAGATTATAAATGCAAACAAATAGTCTCATCCCGAGGGGCGAGGAAGTCTCCCTTAAACTTGAGTATCGTCTGGCATATGGAGTGTACAACACTTAAGATATAGCCTAGATTCAAAAACTACCAAATGATCATTATGCAACCACAAGGGTTCAACTTTGATATTGATGGATTCACTTTCTAACAATCCACACTCTATCGATATTTCTTGTTCCTCCATAGATAAAATACAGTGGCAATCACAGCAGCTGTTAACAACTTGTTTCCGTAGTTTCTTTTCCTTATCCACACCAACACGTTATCTAACCTTGTGTGTGTAGATGTAGAATGCACTCCCAACTGTTGCAAAACTGCAAACATACGCGCCTTCAAATTAGTCGAGGAAAATCTCAACCATATTCAACATTATCGAACTTGGATGAAAAACTAAGGGGACAAATACATGAGCCCAAAAAATTATGGAGGCTAAAGATTTTTATTCGTTACGTCTTAGTTATACAACGTAATTTATCATGAATTGCAAAGAGTTACAACAATTATCTCTAACTAAGGTTGCTCAATATACATACTTAGTTACTTACAGGTATTTAGGCTGAAAACATTTTTCTGTCTATCGTCCATGGCATCATCATCATCAACACTAGTATCCACGTAATTAACTTCTTCGCCTTTGTTTTCTCTGTCTTTTACGTCTTCTGATGCCAATCCTACACATTTCAATTGGTTTATTAAACCATACTAAGCCTGTTTTCAGTGCTAATCATACGATTATATAACGTTTATGTAACTTAGATTCCATGTGAAATAAATTTAATGTTACTGCAACAAACTTGAATAAATGTGAGTTGTATCTGCTTGTAACACTCATAGGAACATACATAGTTGAGAATAAGTTAGATATTTTTAAGAGATACTCCCTCCGTCCTATTGAATATGCATCATTTTCTATTTTGTCCATTCACTTAATTTGCATCATTTCTATTTTTGAACAATGACCCATCACTTTCTTTTAATCTCATCCATACATTTCCCTTTTAATTTCATCCACACAATTCATTATCTCTCTTCATTTATTACCACTTTTTAAAACTTACCCACTCCTTAGATGCAATTCAAAAAAGACAGATGAGTAAATGTTTATTGGCAAGGAAAATGTGAATTTAGTTTTAGCAAATATTGCGTTCATAATTGTTTGAATACCTTGATCACAGTCAGATTTCGCATGTCCATAGTCCTGTCTATAACCAATACCAGTATTCACAAAGCTGGTACGATTCACCTCTTCCGCTCCAAAATCCGCACTTTTGCTGCTATCTTCTGAATTCATACCTGCACATTTGAATTAGTTTCATCTTTTCTAAGAAAATATCAAAAAACTATACATACTAGATCCAATAAGCCATAGATGCAACAAAAATATCACGCCGCAACTAATGGATTCTACCCTTCATGAATTTTTTTCTTAGAACTAAAATCTAGTAGAACAAAATTATTTCATATCTAACTCAAGTTTATTATTCATGCACCCTGTTTCTCATACTTAGTCGCGATTTGTCTAAGATCATTACTATCAAAATCAAGTTCAATGTCCATGTTTGCAAGTGTATCATAATCTATGGGTGTACCATCGCGATTACTCTCTTCTAGATGATTAACAACAGCAGCATGGTTGCTATTTTCATGAACTTCATCACATTGGTACGATAAGCATACTTAATTAACATTTCAAGTGAAACAATAATTAGAACATTATACTTGCACACTTACTTGTATTAAATTTAAAATCACTACTATCAAACTCTTCTGTATAAGTATGTGTATCAGGTTCAGTGCCAAAGCTTGCAAGTAAATCATTTTCTGTCTCTTTATCGTCCACATCACTAACAACTGCAGCAGAGTCATTCCCTACTTCAGTTTCTTCATTTTTATTTTCGCTATCGTCTGAAGATGAGACAATAAACTTATACAACAGATCTTTTATCTATGATGTAAAAAGCATGTATAAAAAATAAAAGTCTAATGAATTGGTCAGTTACGAAACACTTGAAAGTTTAAATATTGTGGATCAGATTAGGTAGATTCATTAAGAAATGTTTAAGACCAATTCATAAAGATTCAAGCATCATACATTACAATAGCCATTTGTTATAATGGTGACTTGAGTCAACTTTGGTTTCGCTATTGGTTGTTTCGACCGTGGGAGTATGCCCATGTATGGAAATGAAGAGGCATGTGTTTCATGGTCAAGGTTTTGTAAATAGATTGATTAAGTAATCACTCATTTGATGTATGTTGAAGCATGTACATTGGAGAGCATGAAGAAGGCTGAAAGCTAAGTGATCAGGGACGGCCCACATGCTATAGAAATCTTGAACATCCACAAAAATTATAGAAAGGGTTCTTTTTATAAGATTTCATTCATTACGAGCAAAATTTTTTTTAAGGGCCTAATTCATCCATATTTAAAGGGCCTCTAAAATCAACAAGACGGACATTTACGTCAAAAATATGGGAGTATTATATTATATTGAAGGACCTTGGAATATGTGAAGAAGCGTCTCAAAGTTAGGAAAGATATGGGCTTTGCTTGAGGGTTCTACAAGTGCTTAAAAGGGATTAGGGACACTCCACACTCGTGGTGCTCGTTCAAGAAACTCTAATTTGTGTGTGAGTTTTAGTGCACTATTTCAATCGTCAATGAACTATATGTATATCTCTAAATGAGAAGTCAACAAATGTTCATATTTAGAATTGTACTCTAGATGCTGAATTTTACAGCCTAAGTAAATTTGTGTGCATTAAGGAAATGTTTCTGCACTTCAACTTATTTAAGAATGGACTCAATCCAACTCTTTCCGGACCAAAAATACAAAACCAAAACCTATTTAACAAATATAAATCCATGGATACGGACAGGGTCCAAAAATTCATTGCCGTCCCTAGCTCAATTTCTTGGGTAATCCTCTGTAATAAAGAATTTGGGTCTTGAACCAACCAAGTACTATATAGTATATTATGAATTGCAAATATTGAAAAGCATTATCCCAAGTATTCTTGCTCAAATTTACCATACTTACAGGTATATGGTCTAAAATCATTATTCTGCATATCATCAACACTAGTATCCACATCATTAACTCCATCAACTTTGCTTTTGCTGTCATTTAAGTCTTCCAATGCCAACCCTGCACATTTTATTTGGTTTGTTATACCAAATCAACCTTGTTTTTAAGTGCTAATCCTACAATAATAAATATGTATATTAACTAAGATTCCATGTGTACAGTTAACGATTGTAGCTTTACTTGCAATAAACGTGTGCAAACGTGAGTTGAATCTTGCAACATAGGTAGGAATATGGTTGAGAAGTATGAGAACTATCGGTACGAATTGCAGGAACATGGTTAAAAACTATAGCTGGAGATATTTTTAAGAAACGAATGTTCATCCACAAGAAAAATATGGAATTAGTCTACATATTTTTGGTTTATAATTGTTTGTATACCTTGTTCATTGTCAGATTCCGCATGTACATTGTCCTGTCTATTTTCAACACTAGTAGACACAGAACTAGAAATATTCACCCCTTTGGCCCCATCATCTGCACTTTTGCTGCTATCTTCTGAATTCATACCTGCACATTTGAATGTTATCTTAGCACATTTTACAAAACAAAAAATCCGAAAATAAACATAAAAAAGGGTCTACTTAATCCAGTTAGCCATAGAAATAAGCACAAAGAGCAAGCCATAGCTAGTAAATTATACACCTCATGAATTATATTTCTTATTGAACTATTTTACTCAAACCAATTTCTTCTCATACTTACTCGAAATCGATCTAAAATCTTTACTACTGAAAACAAGTTCAGTGTCCATGTTTGCTAGTGTATTGTATTCCATCAGTGTATCATTGCTAATATTGTCTTCTAGATCGCTAGCAGCACGGATCCCATCTTCAAGAGCTCCATCACCTTGGGATTCACAGTCTGAAACTAATTCTGCACATTTTAATTGGTCTATTGATACCGTACAATAACCATGTACATAATTGACATTTCAAGTGAATCGATAATTAGTATACTTTACTCAACACACTTACTCGATCCAAAATCACTACTACCAAACTCTTCTGTATAAATTTGTGTATCATGTTCAGTGCCTAAGCTTGCAAGTGTATCATGTTCTACCTCTGTTTCATCAACACCATTAACAGCAACAGGAGAGTCGTTGAGGCTTTCAGCTTCACTGATGTTTTTGCTACCGTCTGAGATGAAACGATAAGATTAATACAACTAGTTGTTATAGGCATATATTTAGAAACAGAAGTCTTATGGACAGTGATGAAATCCAAGAAAAAATGTATATTGTGGATACATTGAGCAATGTTATAGACCAATGCTGAGAGTATTGACTAATACAAGTAAGGTTGGCCACCATTCTCTGCTTTTCCTTAACTTCCCTCCTTATTAAATAAGGGGGACTTCCATCATTATTCACGTAATTCCTAAAACTAATATCATTTATCCAAACACACCATAAGACAATAGAATTATTACAAGCTAGGTTACACAATCTAGAATATGCTTCCAATTATTTGATGTTGATGAGATGAGGTATTTGAGCACTTAGTGGGGCAACCTATGGCTTGCATTTGAAAAGGAAATGATGAGGAAGCAAGTTCTCTCTATGCCAAAAGTTTGAAGCAAAGAATTGGGGAGAAGCATGGGCGAATGTAGTACTGGGCCTGACTGGGCCTTGGCCCAGGTTAACATTCAGGAGAGAATATATTATGAGTGTCTATATGTTAAGCTACAAATGTGAAGTAGCGGAGCCCGTTAGTGTGTTGGCTAAATTTTGGGAGGTTGTGTGTTCAATCACTATAAGGAGCAAATTTTCTTTTTAAACCAAACCTTCAACATTAGTTTCATTTTTTTTTGAGTAATTCAACATTAGTTTCATTGTTCCAAAGATAACAATCAATAATTTCAATAGCTATTAGTTTAATAAACTTATATTTCCTAATTTTTTTTATAATGATAAGACTAGTCTACAAAACAAGATAAAAATTATATATATTTTTCTGATAACTAATTTGTACATTGCAAAATAATATACTTCTTCCGTCCCATTTTAATTGTAACATTTCTTTCTAAGGAGGTCCCAAATAATGTATATATGCTATGATATTAAATAAATAAACTTTTGGTATTTAAAAATTTTTGCACTGACGAAGGGAGTAATAATTAAGCAAATAAAATTTTAGCTCTTTAAAGTTATGAAAAATCACTTTGAGTGACATAAAATTTTAATGTATTTTTATTTGTTAGAAATCATTTTGGGAATATATGTATTAAAATTAACATTTATAAATTGAAAATGATTTAGATGAGTTGTACATATGAGAATTTCTTGGGTGATACAGTAACAGAATCTGAATGATTGAGTGGTGATGAAAATTGATTGGTAATTTTTTCGAAGTGTAGTCACTAAAAGAAAAAAAAAATCATTATATCGGCCCAGGTGATATTTTTTTCCTGGATTCGCCCCTGGGGAGAAGAATGTGAAATAGAAACTGGCAGTTAACTCGATAAGCAATAGACTGCTCGTTCGAGCAGAATGTCTTCAAGCGAGCAGACAGTTTGCTTGGTTGATCGAGCAAAAGTGTCACAACATCGATTTTGCTTTGAAATTGTCTCACTCATCACATTTGTATAAACCACAAGTATTACACCGTACCTTAATCACCTTCATTTACCGTACCGATTAATTTAAATAAGTTACATTTATCTAGATGCATGAATGGCTTATTTACACGTTGACCTCCATGGATTATCTCCATTCCAGATTAAAAAAACCTTATAATAGCAATTAACATTCAGATGAGGATTAAGGATTAAAACAGAGAAATGGAAGGAATGGAGAATAGAATGACATTACATATTGGGAAATCATGAAAGGAATTTGGAGGTAAGATTTGTAGTTTATACTCAATAAAACATTCCAATATTAGAAATTAAGTAAAAAGATTGGGAGGACATTATCTTTCCATTGGATTCCTCATTTTCTTTCCAAAATGTTAACATAATGTAAGGTTTTCAACTGAATTTGTAATAATCGAACCCTTACAAACTGCTAATATGTATTAGGCTGTGACAATTCGTCGCATAATTTCACCGTGTGGGCCACGGGACACCCGTGAGTTCGGGCCCACAAACCCATGAGTCAAGAGCGTTGACTTGCACATATACTCGGTGAGGTTCATTATTTCCCAAAATCATATGGCTATAGGAGGATTAGCTCACCAAGTATATATGCAAGTCCACAACCTACTTTTTTTATCGATGTGGGATCTTGTATCACATTTCCAACAATATGATCTAAAACCAAAAAATTAGTCTAATATACTCATTGAATACCTACTAAGAATAAGAATTGTTATTGCATTGAATTTAAAGTGAAAGATGAATTAAGGAATAGAAATACCAGAAGTAGGCCTCCGTAGATAAGGATCATATCTACTTGTGACCATAGTAGGCACATGCTTCAGAGCTACAGGTGGGTGAATAGGCAATGGTGCTGGTGCTGGGGATTTTCCGCCATTGTTTTTCCCTGAATTCATTTTCTGTTGGTATGATCTTTTTACAACTAATTTCAACACTAAAGTATAGTTCTCTACTATATAATACTGATTTTATTTAAGTATGAACATGATAGAGGAATCAAATATTTTGGTCAGCTGTACTATCTGATTTACAAACTTAAAATAAAACTCAATTCACACAGGGACGCGTAATACCAATTGCCCATTTGCCCCTTATAATTTAATAGAAGTTGTCAATAGTCAATTCATTATTAGTTTTTTAGTAGTATAATTTAATGATAATCCATGCAATACGCATGTTCTATTTTTCTTTTATAGGATTACGTTAGCTTTGGGAAAGCAGGGGATAAACAAAAATTCGAAATTCAACGTGGACACGTGGTAACCATGATACCTTTTATTTATAAAAACTATTCATCCTATTCAATCCATTAATCTCATTGTCCAAATTAACGTAAATATATGTATATCATCTTCAAAAAGTTTGTCGATAGAGTGATTTTGGCGTCTGTTTTTATGAAAAAATTGTCATGATAGTTAATAATAACGTAAATTCAACAAAAACATTAACCTTGTGCCTATCAAGTGAAAAAGTTTAACGTTTAGGGTCACAATGTAAATTAAAAAATAATGTGTCTGCTGCGCGTGTAAAAGCCAAAAACTTAAGGTCACCGCATATAAAATTACCATAAAATGTATAAAAAGATGATAGACTATAATTAAAAACTAAAAATAATACAAAATGAGTGATACAACTTAAAATTAGTGCTAATACAAAATAATGAGATGGAAGAAGTAAAAGTTTTTCATGAGCAGCCCTATTTCCCATCTAACTACCATTAATGAGCAATAATGTTTCCTCATGTACTAACATATATGAATCTAAGTAAAATAATGTTCAAAAAAGTTATGTGAAATGTATATATGTATGTGAACGTGTATAATAATTTAGAGCATGGTTGTAGACTTATAGTAAAAGGTAAATACTATAAGTAACTAAATAGATTCACGTGCTAAATACGATTTATGAATTATTTAAATAAAAAATTACTAATTTTACATAAATAATTAAATTATTATAAAACTCTTAAATTATATTAAAATTATAAATAAATTTGTTCTAAAAGCTGTAAAACTATTAGATTGATATATATATATATATATATATATATATATATATATATATATATATATATATATATATATATATATATATATATATATATATATATATATATATATATATAACAAAATCATTAAATCATGCACTAAACATTATAGATTATAAGTAATTCCATAAAAATACTAGAAAATTTCAATACAAAAAAAATGATACAAAGAATACTTTAAATGTTTATGTCTGTGTAAAACTTTAAAATAAGTTTTCACCCTAAAGAACATACTCCTTCCAATACTTAAAGAAGTTCTCATTTGTCATGTTGGAGTGTTCTATTTGGTTTTCCTATAAAAAATATTTTTGTAATTTATATCACAAATTTTGAACATAAATAACCTTATTCATTTTGATTAAATATTTTTTATGGTCACTATATATTTGCACTAACTTTATAAAAAAAATTATTAGTTATGGTTTTATTTTTTCCACTAACTTTTATTTAATATTTTTTTTATGTTTATAGTCTTCACTAACTTTATATATTTGCGCTTGTGGCTCAATGGATAGAGCATCTGCATGTGAAGCAGAAAATTAGGGGTTCGATCCCTACTAGGCGCAGGTATCAATTGGGAGGTTTCTTGATGCGCGCATCTTTCTTTACTCCCTCCTTGGGGGTATAAGTATGATTTGTCCGCATCTTTCAAGAAAAAGAAAAACCCCCCACTTGGACTCTACCTTGTGCGGGATACCAAGAAGGTCCTTTACCGTGACCTTTATGAATGAAATGAAAAAAAAAAAAATCAACCTTATTTTGGGTGAGGAAAATATCAACCCTTCATCTCACTAGAGTAAATATTGACTCTTAAAATGAGGGGACTAATTTTTCTATTTATCGTTCTTTGTCACATTACAATTATTTCTTATTATGTTAAATATTTCTCTTTTCTTAATTTGACAATTACTTTTTTAATTAACATTTACCTTCAATATAATTATGACATAAAACATACTCCCTCCTATTCAGCATAAGTGTCTCATTTGCTTTTTGCACTCTATCCAATGCACTTATTCGATCGTTAATATTTATAATTATGTATAATAAAAAATTATGAAAAGTTGATATGAATAATCCTTGCATTGAGACGAATCAAACAAGATCTCACTTAACTATGTTTTAACTTATAGATTAATAATAAAATACAAATTAAGAATGAGAGATGAATAATATCTAAATAGTAAATGGGACATTCGTGGTGAATAGGAGGTAGTATAAAATAAACTAAATTATTAATCCTAAACATGTGGCTATTCGATAAGCATAATATCTTTTTCTTGGAAAAATCGGTCTCCTTACTTTAAAAAATTCGTTTCTTATAGAAGTGAATTCCAATAAACATCACTAAAAACACCATAAACATAGTGTTGTTTTGGTCGTGTACATCCAATTCCCACCTAAGCAACAATGATTTACAGCATGTTTAATTATTAATAATAAATTATGTTAACAAAAATTGATTTTAATGTTAGTCTTTATAAATTATGTTTTTCAACACCTCTTTCTCATTACAATTTTCTATATTTGTTTAAATTACCACTTCACTAAGTATATGGTAATTGGTAATGAACTTTTAAGAAAATAAAATAAATATATATAGATGAAAATAAAATAACGGGGTATTACACGAAAGTTGCTCCATACTTAGAAAATATTTCATATTTTTCATCTTGAATCTCAAAAACAGGATCCGACTTTTGTATGAAAGTCGTAAATGAAATATATAGATGATGATCAATCTTTAGGGCTAAATGAGTGTCCGACTTATCTATGAGACGGGCATGCAGCATGATGTCTCATACATTCATTTATACTTAGACAAATTTCATCAACTTTGACTTGGACCCGTGAAGAGGGTTGGACTTTCAAATGACCCATACTTGATTTATGATGACACAAAATGCACATGTCTCGGAGTAGACATTTACTTAGAATAGTTAACTCAATCTTTGTTCTTGAACTAAACAAAAGGGGTACGACTTTGTGATATCCTGAACTATGTATGTCTCGAAAACCATCGTGTACTTAGAACATTTTGTTTTAACTTGATGTGAACCCTATAAATAGGGTTTGACATTTAGATGACCTAAATACAATCGGTGACGACTAAATGAGTTATGAGTGTAGAGTCTAAAAGGCTTGTAATTAAGATAACATGTCAAAGGCTTGAAGAAGAATCAAACTTTATAAACAAACTTAAGTAAAACATGTAGAGTAAAACATATAACTTTGAACATGCTAGAGATTAACACAAGTTCAAACATATTTAGTAAACCAAATCGTTACAAATAATTTACTAAACCTTAAGCAACCATATTACTCTAATAAATTAAATTCTAAAAACTTGTCGAAAATCATGTGGTGAAACATGACTTAAGTTTTCAAAACTAAGTATAATAAAAATTTAAACAAAACCAAACATAAAACTTAATAAACTTATAAATTAATAGACATATTAATTAAGAAACACAATAGTTTAAGAACTTCAATAATATGAAGTTGTAAGAATCTAAGTCAAACAAAGTGATAAGCAACAACTAATCCCATATATAATTAAAACAGTAGATGCAAACAGTAGAGTCCAAAATCAAAGCATAAGCATACTACGCAGTAATCAAGCATAAGCATTCTCAAGACACAACTTAAGTTTGTTGCCTTCTTCCCCCTTTTGAAATCAATCAAAAAGTAGGGGTGTATATCAATCCACAGCTCTAAGGCAAGCATTAGACAAATTAAGAAAGTAAGCAGCAAACTAAGTAAGCAAATGCCTAAACAAGAATCAAGAAATGCATGCAATAAACATCATAGACCATAAGATATAGAGAATGAAGGATAGGAAATTAAGGATAGTAAATTAAAGATAGTAGCATAGTTAGTTAATAGCATAGAAAAACAATTGTTGCGTACCCCAGCTGGTACTTCAAAGAAAACAAAATAAAAGATTGTTTAGTTAATACAGAAATAAGGTGGGGCCAACAAACTATCAAATATGACATAAGTAGAAGAAGGGATCAGGTGGCAGTCACCTCATCAATATATTTCGTCTGCACTTCAACCGTATCAAGCTTGGCACCAAGACGTGATTCCATCTGGGACAACTGATCAGCAAGAGAGGTGAGTGAGACACGGACTTCACTTTGAAAGGCACAAAGTTGGGACTGCAAATCAAGGACTTTGGATAGTAGATGAGCAAGGGTAGTAGGAGGAGGAGGGATTGTAGTGTGATCATCATCAAAACCAGTTGGGTGTTGTTGTGGTGGTGAAGTGGGAATAGGTGGTGGTGGTGGTGATGAAATATGGAATGGTGTGGGTGAATCTGGTTTCGGTGATGGAGGGGTTTGAGAGGTAATGTCATCATTTAGGCACGAAGAACTCTTGGATGCTAACCTCCTGCTCTTTTTTGGAGTGAGCACGGATGGTTTCTTGATGTTCTTAAGAGGCACATTCAGGTCCTCATCCTCTGAATTTGATTGTTCATCCTCCAGTTCCACATTCTCTTCTTCCTCAACTTGTTCCCCCTTACTCACAGCTTCCCCCTGTTCCTTTTCTGTCTCTGCCTCAGTGGTGGCAGTAGGAACAGTCTCCTGATTTTCTTCTTCCAACTCCTCATCGACTTCAGTTTCTTCTTCCCCTTGTTCTACCTCTGTATAAGTTTGTGTATCATGTAGAGTGCCTAAGCTTGCAAGTGTATCATGTTCTACCTCTGTTTCATCGACACAACTAACATCAACAGGAGGGTCGTTGATGCTTTCAGCTTCGCTAATGTTTTTGCTACCGTCTGAGATGAAACGATTAGCTTAATACAACTGGTTGTTGTAGGAATATATTTAGATTCTTAGAAACAGAAGTCTTATGGACAGTGATGAAATCCAAGAAAAAATGTATATTGTGGATACATTGAGCAATGTTATAGACCAATGCTGAGAGTATTGACTAATACAAGTAAGGTTGGCCATCATTCTCTGCTTTTCCTTAACTTCCCTTCTAAATAAATAAGGGGGACTTCCCTCATTATTCACGTAATTCCTAAAACTATTATCATTTATCCAAACACACCATAAGACAAAATAATTATTACAAGCTAGATTACACAATCTAGAATATGCTTCCAATTATTTGATGTTGATGAGATGAGGTATTTAGGCACTTAGTGGGGCAACCTATGGCTTGCATTTGAAAAGGCATTGATGAGGAAGCAAGTTATGTCTATGCCAAAAGTTTGAAGCAAAGAATTGGGGAGAAGAATGTGAAATAGAGATTGGCAGTTAACTCGATAAGCAATGGACTGCTCGTTCGAGCAGAATGTCTTCAAGCAAGTAGACAGTTTGCTTCGTTGATCGAGCAAAAGTGTCACAACATCGATTTTGCTTTGAAATTGTCTCACTCATCACATTTGTATAAACCACAAGTATTACACCGTACCTTAATCACCTTCATTTACCGTACCGATTAATTTAAATAAGTTACATTTATCTAGATGCATGAATGGCTTATTTACACGTTGACCTCCATGGATTATCACCATTCCAGATTAAAAAAACCTTATAATAGCAATTAACATTCAGATGGGGATTAAGGATTAAATCAGAGAAATGGAAGGAATGGAAAATAGAATGACATTACATATTGGGAAATTAATCATGATAAGGAATTTGGAGGTAAGATTTGTAGTTTGTACTCAATAAAAAGTACATTCCAATATATTAGAAATTAAGTAAAAAGATTGGAAGGACATTATCTTCCCATTGGATATTCCTCATTTTCTTTCCTAAATGTTAACATAATATAAGGTTTTCCACTGAATTTGTAATAATCAAACCCTTACAAATTGCTAATATGACCTAAAACCAAAAAAGTCTAATGTACTGAACGAATACCTACTAACTACTAAGAGAATAAGAATTGTTAGTGCAATGAATTTAAAGTGAAAGATGAAGGAATAGAAATACCAGAAGTAGGCCTCCGTAAAGAAGGATCATATCTACTTGTGACCATAGTAGGCACATGCTTCAGAACTACAGGTGGGAACATAGGCGATGATGCTGGTGCTGGAGATTTTCCGCCATTGTTTTTCCCTGAATTCATTCTGTTGCTATGATCTTTTTACGACTAACTTCAACACTAAAGTATAGTTCTCTACTATATAATACTGATTTTATTTAAGTATGAACATGATAGAGGAATCAAATATTTTGGCCAGCTGTATCTGATTTAGAAATTTAAATTAAAACTCAATTCACACAGGGACGTATAATCCCAGCAATTGCCCATTTAATTTACCCCTTATAATTTAATAGAAGTTGCCAATAGTCAATTCATTATTAGTTTTATAGTAGTATAATTTAATAGAAGTTGCCAATAGTCAATTCATTATTAGTTTTATAGTAGATAATTTAATGAACGTTCATGCAATACGCATTACGTTAGCTTTGGGAAAGCAGGGGATAAATGAAAATTCAAAATTCAACGTGGACACGTGGTAATCATGATACGTTTTATTTTATAAAAAATATTCATCATATTCTAATCTCATCGTCAAAATTAAAATGTAACTATAAGTATATCATCGTCAAAAAATTTGTCGATAAAGTGATTTTGGCGTATGTTTTTATGAAAAAATCGTCGTGATAGATAATAATAACGTAAATTCAACAAAAACATTAACCTTGTGCCTATCAAGTAAAAAAGTTTAATGTTTAGGGTCACAATGTAAATTAAAAAATAATGTGTCTACCGCGTGTAAAAGCCAAAAACTTAAGATCACCATATATAAAATTACCATAAGATGTATGAATGAGAATAAAAAGGTGATAGACTATAATTAAAAACTAAAAATAATACAAAATGAGTGATACCATTAATGAGCAATAATGTTTCCACATGTACTAACATATATGAATCTAAGTAATATAATGTTCAAAAAAGTTATGTGAAATGTATATACGTATGTGAACGTGTATAATAATTTAGAGCATGGTTGTAGTAAAGGTAAATACTATAAATAACTAAATAGATTCACGTGCTAAATACGATTTATGAATTATTTAAATAAAAACTTACTAATTTTACGTAAGTAATTAAGTTATTATTAAACTCTTAAATCATATTGAAATTATAAATAAATTTGTTTTAAAAGCAGTAAAACTATTAGATTGATATATATATATATAATTTAAAAATTTGTTTAAAAAAAAGCATTTGATATGTACACTCCTGTTAGAGATGGACACTGTGTGATGAGTCGGACTTTCCGTGTATGTCGTGTCTCGTTCTAACTTCTAACACGCTGAAGTTTTAAACAGTACAAATATTTACGAAAACAGATGACAAAGTAAATGGATTACTGCAATTAATCATCAAACATATACTAGTATGTGTGATATGATTTAGACGAAGATTTATAAGTGACAAACCATACAAGAAAATTGCTATGTAAGTAGTAAATCATTTCACATATGCGGAATAAAAAATTTGAGATAATCAAATAACTAATAAAAATGCAAAATATTCAAAATTAAAATTTAATCGAATTTAATAAATCTAAAGATGCAAAATATAAAAATAATAAGAATACAATTAAATAAAACTTACCCAATAACAAGAAGTAAAATGGGTTGAAATGAATCTTAATTGAAGATGATGAAAAAGGTCTACAATAACTCTAAAAAGATATTAAATCTTCAAAAACTAGTGTTGGAAAATGGCAAAGTGGCAGCCATTACTGTTGAATAAATTCTTCAAAAACTATTGTTGGAAAAATGGAAAATGCCAAACTTGTTAATCATTAATTACGCATTTGTTCAACATTTTTAGTTTTTTTTTATTTAAACTTGATTTTATTTTGCTGTTGAATAAATTCTTCGTATTATGTAACTGATGAATTCTTTTTATTGCAGGCTCTTGAACCCTCCAATAAATTCTTTTACTCTTTTTTTATTTAATAGATGCAAAAAGTCAATGGAAAATCAAATTGTTTTCTTTTCCAAAACAGAATTTGGAAAGATGTATTTAATGTTTAATTTCATAGTTTCGCACTGTGTTTTTCTTTAGCAAAAAGCTGATATTTTTAAGGCCTTTTCCTCTTCACATAATTTCTTTTTGAGGCCCCTTTATTTGCTTTTTTTCTTCTTTTAAACATGGGCCCTAGGCCATTGCCCAATAGGCCTACTAATATATATATATATATATATATATATATATATATATATATATATATATGTGTGTGTGTGTGTGTGTGTGTGGGTGTATATAAGTAATTCCATAAAAATACTAGAAAATTTCAATGCAAAAAAAATAATATAAAGAATACTTTAAATGTTTATGTCTGTGTAAAACATTAAAATAAGTTTTCAACTTAAAGAACATACTCCTTCCAATACTTAAAGAAGTTCTCATTTGCCATGTTAGGGTGTTATATATTTGTTTTTCCTATAAAAAAGCTTTTTGTTTATATCACAGATTTTGAACATAAATAACCTTATCCATTTTGATTTAATATTTTAATACTCCCTCCATTCCTTTTATTTATCCAATTTACCTTTTGGGCACATTTTTTAGAATTAAAATGAATAATAATCGTTTAAGTTCATAAAGTAAATAAATGTTTGCAATTAATGTAGAATTAAAATGAATAATAATCGTTTAAGTTCATAAAGTAAATAGTACTTACGAATGCAATCATTATAGGTGCAGTGGGTGCGTAGTGGGCTGCAGCAACAGCATGTCGTGGAGTCATCCAACGACGAGTGATCGATAAGAACCATGTTAGATAATCAGGCGTCGTAGGGTCACCATTTGCCTGGTCGATCGATATACTCTGACGTATGTACTCCTGCCTTTGGTCCCATAACGCAATATGACGCGCATTGATGTCGCTCCAATTCTTCGACACTGGACCCATTCTATTGGATCGATGAAGATGCGCATCCGTGTTGCACTCTGGAGGAATGCCCTGTACCATACCTTACTGGCGCAATACGCGCTCAGGTAGGTGTAGCTCGACAATGTCGAAGCATATAAGTGGCACAACGCTTCTCCAAGTGCCGCCAACATACCCGAATGCTCAGGCAACGCAGCATATGCCATAGCAGGGTACGGGGCCCAAGAAAACTTTACAAATAAAATTAATTAACTCATTAGAAAGCAAACATAAATATGAACAAGTGTAGGGAGAGATTTGGATACCTGATCATCTCTGAGCAGATCTAACTGATCGCGGTAAAAGCCCACACCTTTAGACGTGTGTGTCCGCGTACGCTTATCAAACAACCATCTTGTTCCCCACGGAACATCTTCAGCTGGCTCTTGGAGATGAGCAACAGCACCACGACCAACAGGCCGTAATGGCTGGCGAATCAGTATGTGTTCCCAAGCCCAAAACTGTTTACATATAAAGTAAAAAGTTAGAATAATAATCAGTTAATTGACTTTAAGTAATTCAACGTGCTTACCTGAAGGAGTACTAGTGGTCCTGAAATCTCCTTCACGTTCTTCTTTGACGCACGACATAGGCTTCTATACAAGTACGCCAGTGCCCCAGAACCCCAACTATATGAACCAATACGCTCCCAAGGCTGATCCAATAGGGTTAAATATAGCATCTGGATCTCGCCGATGCTCTTGTCGGCGAACAAAACAGCACCAATCAAGTAGAATAGGTACGCCTTAGCGTACCTCTCAACAGTCACCTCATCTGCATCAACGGGGAGCTCACGGAAGGTTTCAATCAACCATGTAGCCCTCAATGCACTACCTCGACTACGTGGAGGGCGTTGTCCCAATACCCTCTCAACTATGTCTTGCCAGCTATGAAGCTGGCGACCAGCTGTGGAAACGGCATGTCCCTCAATGGGAAGCCGTGAAAGTACAGCGATGTCTAATAAGGTGATCGTTGCCTCACCTAGTGGGAGATGGAAAGTATGTGTCTCTTGGCGCCATCTCTCAACCAACGCCGTGATCATAGCTCGATCAACACGACCATATGCGACTAGATGATAATCGTATAGCCTAGCTCTACGAAGATATGGGATGATATGGTCATCAATCTCCCATGGAGCTGAGTCGGGATGCCTACAGTACAGTGTATCAGTGTCTGAAACCTGGGCATCCCATAATAATGTGCTCCTATGGTCTTCCTGCAACGTGAGGATGCTAGGGTCACTAGGGTCGGGCGCTGCTGGATCCATGTCTATCTACAAAGCAATGATATTGGTCACTAACAACCTAAATCGATCCTAAAAGTTGTTTTCCATCTTATATTTACTATATAATGTGTGTTTGTTTTGTATATTACAATACAACCTTAGTAATGTATTGTTTGTTAGTTGATAATGTGTGTTTGAGTGATTGAATAACAAACGAAAGTGGCAAGCTAATCAACATTATGAATCAAGTGCAATATTATGAATTAGTGATCACTTTAAGATTAAGAGCATAGAAGCAACAAACTAAACAGCAGTATAATTCTCACCCATTCACTTTCACCATTAAGAGCATAGAAGCAACAAACTAAACAACAAATTGCATCATAATTTAGCTAAAATATACTCCATTAATCTCCAATGATGATCTTATTTAACTTAACAAACAGCAGTATAACCAACAAACAACAACATATCATGATCTATGCCCTAAAAGCTTCACAAAAAAAAAAATTGTATTCCTTTGCCCTAAAAATGTAGAAAATAACAATAAAAAAGAAAAAAAATTACCTTTATGCAATCCAAGTTTATCCTAAAGAATCTATAGAGACGCCACCAATTGAAAGAAGGAGATGTTTGAGAGATTTGAAGGTTTTTAATGGAGGGAAAATGAAAGAGATGTCGAGTTTTAGGGTTTGTGAAATTGGGGAAAATGAAAACAGGAAGCGAATTTAGAGCAGGAATCGCCCGCTGTTACAAAGCGCGGCCCATAGCTGAAGGTTTTAAGAATCGCCCGCTGTTACAAAGCGCGGCCCATTACCTTTCTAACCCCAGCCCTTAACTCCGTCAAAAAAGTGCTTAGTTTGGGATAAAGTTTCAAACTTTGGCTATTTTTTTATTTTTTTTATTTTTTTGCTTATATGTTTTAATTTTTCTATTTTTAAGGTCTTTTCCTCTTCACATAATATCTTTTTGGGGCCACTTTATTTGCTTTTTTTCTTCTTTTTAAACATGGGCCCTAGGCCATTGCCCAATAGGCCTACCCTCAAATCTAGGCCATAATATATATATATATATATATATATATATATATATATATATATATATATATATATATATATATGTGTGTGTGTGTGTGTGTGTGGTGATGGCCACGGTCCGGGTTGGGCCGGTTCCGTTCCGGTTCCACCGCCAGTTCTGGTTCCATTTGGAACCTAACCCAGACGTTTCCGGTTCCGATTTCGGCCGGTTCCAACTCGGTTCCTTGGCGGTTTATGGGACGGTTCCGGCGGTCCCAATTCCCGGGTCGGGTGGGTCGGACCATCGGTTCCATTCTTATTTTTCCTCTATTTTTAATAAAAAAATACTATAATAATGCGGACGTACCTTCGTCGATTACTTGATTATTAGCGAAATGCATTGGTTGTCATCGTTATTAAAATATTTACTAAAAGAACGAAAAAAATAAATTAATAAGAAACGAATCAACGATAAAAGATCATAAATAAAAAAAAGGGGAGAGAATGGACTTGAACCTAGTATCCCGAAGGACTACTAAGCCGCCTACGTATCCTGAAGGAATCAAAGTCCACGTAGTTCTTTGTCATACCTTTTATTAGTAGTTGTTGAATGCCGTGGTCCGATATTCCGTAGTCGCGATCCTACTCGTCTTCGTCATCATCTGGTTGGTTGGATGCTTCCGCCGACTCTCCTCCCGACGATGATGCAGACGTATCCATCATCATCCATGGATCATCTTCGTCTTGATCATCATCGATAAAGAAGGAATAAATAAATTAATAAGAAACGAATCAACGATAAAGATCATAAATAAAAAAAAAGGGAACAGAATGGACTTGAACCTAGTATTTTCGAAGGAATACTAAGCTGCCTACGTATCCCGAAGGAATCAACGATAAAGATCATAAATAAAATATTATAATTACTTTGGTCGATTTCAAAGTGATGTTTAAGATAATTATCTAATTCTAAATATGAAGCGGAGGAGGAGGAAGAAGATGACTAGAAAAGTATCATCTCGACTTATTATGTCAGCGATTACGGGATAACAATAATCGGGACGTGCCGAGACGCTAGCACGCCTGAACGTATCGCGACTCGGGTTATATATACTAGAATAATGGTCATAAAGGTCCGCTAAAAGTTTTTTACAATTTCCTACACAATTATGTACATCACTAGACGGACGATCTAATGCTTGGTATTAAAATCCTATTAATTTACTTAGGTTTTCCTTCTTAAAACACGGATCTAAAATTGTCGCAATTCCATAAGTATAAGGAAAATTAGTGAACCACTTATCCATCATATCTGCAAGAATCGGCTTTAAAAAATGTTACTATCATCATGAGAATGTCTAAGAAGATGATAAAAAACAATAATGCATTCACTTATTACTAACTGAACGTTTGGTTCATAAACATATGAAAAAATCTTAGTTTCGTGGACATATGATAAGTGCAATTATTTGCACTCATCATTAACATATTTGCGCTCATTTTCGATGTTTAGAGGCGGTTTAGGGTTGTTTTATGTGGTTTCACTCCATTTCGGTATTCCATGTCCAATTTGTAGCCAAATGGGTGAATTATGGTACTTTGAGTCATTTTTGTAGGTTTTTGGTGCTAATCATGTTTACAAGGCTCAAAGAACGTATCAAGCTAGCAATTTTGTCAAGCCATGAAGAGTAAAAAGCAAAAGAGTAGAAAAGTGTTGTTAATGCAAAAGTAATAAGGTGAAATTTGATACATGTCTATTCTTTTGGCTATAACTTTTGATAGGAATATTGTATTAATACAAGGTTTTGCGGCATTGGAAACTAGACTTCAAGGGCTTTCCAACGGTATATTATATGTCCGATTCCGATAACCGAGCAAGAAATGGCGAGCGTTTGAAATTGATGCAGTTTTTCAGCTCCGGTTCCGGTTCCATGGAACCGTTGGGCCGGGTGAACCGTTCCGGTCCGGGTTCGCGGTTCTGGGCGGTTCCACTGAACCGGTGGGGCGGGTGAACCGGTCCACGGTTCTTTGGTCCGTTTTTTCCGATTTTTTTCCCGGCAGTTCCACGGTTCCGGCAACTTTTTTCCGGCGGGTTCACGGTTCCGCAGTTCGGTTCCGGGTCGGAACCTGTCGCAGACGTTCCGGTTCCGGTTTCAAGCGGTTCGGGACCGATTCGGTTCCGGGCCAACCCGGACCGTGGCCATCACTATGTGTGTGTATATATATAGGATTTGGATCGTGTGAAAACTGAAAACAAGGGTATATAATAGCTCAAATGGAGTACATATTTGGGTGGCAGTTTTGTAAATAATCAGATATTTGTTAAAAAGGGTACATAACTACTTAAAAGGGGTACATATTCTGATGGTATTTTTGTAAATAATATGAACTTTTTTCTTCACAGAAAATATGTACACCCTATAAGATGATATGTATCTCTTTTGCTTTAATATGTATACATCTGTCTGATTTTCAGTTTTCACCACTTTAAGTGTTTTCACTTGATTCTATCCCTAATATATATATATATATATATATATATATATATATATATATATATATATATATATATATATATATATATATATATATATATATATATATATATATATATATATATATATATATATATATATATATATATATATATATATATATATATATATATATATATATATAAAACAAAATCATAAAATCATGCACTAACTATTATAGATTATAAGTAATTCCATAAAATACTAGAAAATTTCAATACAAAAAAAATAATATAAAGAATACTTTAAATGTTTATGTCTGTGTAAAACATTAAAATAAGTTTTCAGCCTAAAGAACATACTCCTTCCAATACTTAAAGATGTTCTCATTTGTCATGTTGGGGTGTTATATATTTGTTTTTCCTATAAAAAGCTTTTTGTTTATATCACAGATTTTGAACATAAATAACCTTATCCATTTTGATTTAATATTTTAATACTCCCTCCGTTCCTTTTATTTATCCAATTTACCTTTTGGGCGCATTTTTTAGAAAATTTAAAGCCTTAATATCGCTAAGTACGCATTATAATTTTTATAAAAATTACATATTAAAAAACTTTACATCAACACAAATCTAACAAGATCTCATGAATATATTTTATCATCAATATATACTTCAAAAATATAATTTAAATTTCTCTCTCTAAAAGTGGACAAACAAAAAACGGAACGGAAGGAGTAATACTTATGGCTCCCACATTCCATTAACTTCAATTAAACACTTTTATATTTTTTATGGTCACTATATATTTTGACTAACTTTATAAAAAAAAATTATTAGTTATGGTTCCCATATTTTTTCCACTAACTTGTATTTAATTTTTTTAAATGTTTATAGTCTCCACTTTTCCTCCATTAAATTTATTATTTAATAAAATAATATGTCTATTATTTAAAAGTTATATTTTACTTAATTAACGTGAACATTCCTTGTGCTAACTTCATTAAAGAACAACGAAAAGAGTATTATTTTACTATAATAATCAATATATAACCTAATTTATTTATTTAGGTGTTATAGCTTTGTCAAACATATATAAGTGATAGAATTATCATGTGAAATTTAATTCACCAACAACTTCTTCTTAACTTAAATAATTAATGTATAATCTTTTTGTGTTTTTTTTAATATAGTCATGTAAGTAGTGTATATGATTATCTATAAAATAATTATTTTAAAATTATTTTCTTTTCTTAATTTATTATAAAAATATTTTAATAATAATAAATTTTTTACATAAATAATTTATATGTTATCCGATAATTATCCATTGTAATTAAAAAATACTACATTCCTTAATTGATTGTAGATAGTAAAAATTAGTAAATAAAATATAGTTATAAAATCTTTTGTTAATAATCTATTAAATAAATCTAATCAGAAAAATTTTACATGATATATTAAAAAATATTTGCCTAATAAGAACATGAAAAGAGCGGGATAATTTTTATTGTGAATTAACTCGACATGTTTCATAATCGTTTATTCATTAGTATATTGTATAGATAGATTGCATTTAAATTTTTTATATTATTTATCAATTAATCTTAATTTGTATATTAATTTAATCTCAATGTCAAATATAGTTAAGTAGGATCTTGTTTTATTCATCTCAATGTAAATTTTATTAATATTAAATTTTTATAATTTTTAATTATGCACAATTAGAGATATTTATGATTTAATTAGTAGATTAGATATAATGCAAAACTATATAGGCAATTAATGTGAATAGGAAAGAATATTTAAGAACAAAATAAAAGTCAAAACATATAAGTCCAGGTAAATTTGAATTAGGAGATTAGGATAAAGAATATAATGGAATGAGATGAAAAAAAAAATCAACCTTATTTTGGGTGAGGAAAATATCATCCCTTCCTCTCACTAGAGTAATGATTAAATATTGACTCTTAAAATGAGGGGACTAATTTTTCTATTTATTGTTCTTTGTCATTTTACAATTATTTCTTATTATCTTAAATATTTCTCTTTTCTTAATTTGACATTTATTTTTTTATACATTTACCTTCAATATAATTATGACATAAAACATACTCCCTCCGTTCTTTTTTGATTGTCCTATTTGAAGATATTTCACACAAATTAAGAAATGTGGAAACTTTGTAGATAGTGGATATTATTTTATTAAGAAAGGTGAAATCTTTGTAGATAGTGTAGAGATCGAAATCAGAAAAACTATAAAAGAGTTGATCACTCTCCTTTACGTTTCAAGAGAATAAGAGAAAGATAACAGAATTGTGATTCTAACCAGTAATTTGATATCCATGCACTCACTCTTATTTATAGAGTTGAAGTGTTGCCTCGTTTTGGTTCCGTTGTTACGTACTTGCTTAGTTTATGTAATACATATTCTAAGCCTTGGATAATGTCCTACATGCTCTAAATATCCAACAATCCTCCCCCATTTAGAGCCTTTAGGACATTCTTTCTCTTTCTCTAAAACTGATTTCAAAATCACATTCCATGCATCAATGCTAATGTCCCAGCGGATTGAATTAACACCTAGTACAACACACTTAACAAATGATGGTGAAATAATGATGTCCCTGCGGATTGAATCATATAACACATCTGACCATTTGAAGATGAAGTACGCATAGAACAAATAACACATTGTCATTACGGTCGTGTCCATATCTTATTCATAAGTTTATCATAGTCGATACGCTAATCTTGATTACTTGAAGCGGCCACACTTCAAACTTATATAGGTAGGTTCTCATTACGTATAAAATATCCCCGTGAATGGATATCACCAAGAGCTCTTCTACTCTTGGCCTTGAGAACTTTCAAGGGACGACTAACTCGCTTCCTCACGGTCCAAAGCAACGATGGGTCACTAAAACTTGTTGCTTACAAAATCCAAAAAGAATTACACCACATTGAATTCAGATACAATGTTACTCGTGTGTGAATTGGGCTTTCTAATCGAAATTTTAGTAGCGTATTCCGATTCAATTAATGCTTGTTCAATTGAAAATTTACTCATGGCTTTAGAGGAAAATCAGCCAAATTGAACTTACTGTTCACATAATCAAGAGTTATGACCCCATTAACGATAAATCCTTGCAGTAGGCTGTGCCTAAGAGCAATATGACGGAATTTAGCGTTATGCACTTGATTATAATCCTTTCGCCAATGCCATCCTGCAATCCGTATGAATTGCCACCGATGATATAGACATTGGTAATATTGGTATAGTATCTCAAACATGAGATTCCTTAACCATTCCGCATCCTTCCCTGTATATGCTAGCGCTATAAACTCGGAAGCCATAGTGGAACAACAATGCACGTTTGTTTCTTGGAAGACCATGATATGGCTCCTCCCCCATAAACAAACACCCAACCACTTGTCGAAGATTAACTTCTTCATGCGTGATTTAACTTGCATTGGAATAACCCTCTCAAACTTGGAGGTTCTCCACTATAAGTGATACCATAATCCATGGTATCCTTAAAGTATTTTAATACTCTCTTAATCGCTTTTCTTATGATGCGAATCTGGATTACAAGTAAACCTACTCCACTTTGCTATCACAAATACAATATCCGGTCTCGTACAAATCATCGCATACATTAGCGATCCAAATGACTTTTGAATACGCTAATTGCGAAACCGGTTCCTTATCATGTCTAAATAAATTTTGACATGTTGATCCATAGGGGTCGACATTGGAATTCCATCAAACATGTTGAAACTTTTAAGTACTTTCTCATTGAAATGAGATTAACTTAACTTGATTCCATTGCTGTCTCTTATGATCTTTATCCCTAAGATCACATCGACCTCCCCCATGTCATTCATTTGAAATGAACTTGACAAAAGTCTTTTGTCTCTTGAACCCGTACTAAATCAGTACCAAATATGAGCATATCATCAACGTTGAGACAAATAATGACTCTGTTGCCTTGCCCATTAAACATGCTATAAATGCACTTATTGTCTTGAATCAATTTGAATCCAAAGAACAAATTAATTCATCAAACTATTCACTTAGTGAACATTTTCTTCAAAAAGACTTTTTATTAAATATCTCAAACTAGAGATAATTTAATTTCTTTGTCTAAAACTAAGACAAATGTTTTTGGATAAACATTATCTTTATTATTTACACTTGGAAATTTCAAAATTACCTCCCCATTTGTAAACATTCAATCACTAAAAGAAATGTCAATTCTTTGTGATTCAATTCAAAATTGAATTTCATACATAAAATATGCATAACTTGAGCAATTTACTCACATTATTACAAACTAGTAATAATCAATTAATTATATAAATGTTATGGAATCTTTTTACCATAATCTTCATTTTATACTTTAAGTATAAAATACATTATCATACTACTTGATAATAATTTCATGTCTTAAAGGACACAACTTTATAAGTAAATACTTATAATGCCTCTTTTAGTTATTAAAATAAATCAATTACTCACATATAATTTATGAATAAATTATAGGGAAAATTACTTTTAAAACTCCCAACTATTCGTGGTTTAAATATAAAACTCCCAACTATTGATTATTATTCAAAACTCCCAACTTTAGGCCCATTTTAAATTTAAAGCACCGATGCAATTTTATAACCTGTTTAACTAGTTATCATATTGTTAAAATGGGAGGGTACGTGAAGAGTCGTGTAAAGTCAAAGGGGTGAGGTGATTGATAAATACAATTGGATCCCACTACTTCTCAACTAAAACCAATTTATCCCGTTATAAGTCATATTGGACTTTAAATATAAAATGGGTCTAAAGTTGGGAGTTTTAAATATTAATCAATTGTTGGGAGTTTTATATTTAAACTGCGAATAGTTGGGAGTTTTTAATGTCATTTTCCCTAAATTATATACATCATCCATTTTCACATGTGGACCAAATAAACATACCAAAATATTATTACAAACAAGTAATAATAATTTGAGTTAAATTTTTATGGAATTTTAATCACCATAAAACATAATTTGCAAAATCTATGCAAATTAATTTATTCTCTTATTTAGAATAACAATTTATTTATAACTATTTCATAAGTAATGATAAAAGCAACCATTTAATTATAATTTCAACATTGTTGAATTATACATAATAATTAAACTTAATTATTATAAATAATGGTTCAACCATATTAAACTTAAATTTAATATGTTCCATATACACAAAAGTGTATATTCACATGACATAAAATTCCTACCCCTTTATCTCAGTTATAATATAACTAGATTAACTTGGGTAATAACATAACTCATTTGAGTATGTCAAAAATAAATCATTACCCCTTATTATTATTTTGTAATAAACTTGGGTAAACCAATTATATGTCAATTTAATTCTTATCTCATTTTATGAGATGCTTGACATAAGTCAATTGAAACATCACTTACTTATAAGTAGTTATAACAAAATAACTACCATAACCAACCACAAAATGGTTCCATCAATTAAATTGATACTTAATTTCATGATATATTCCGAAATATACGTATCAAATAAAACAATGATTCAAACATACATATAGCCATCGAAAAGATATATGATATTCTTGCCTTTCTCATTAAGCACTTGTTATAAAAACAAAAAAGTATGATATCCACATACCCACTTAACTAAACATACAAAATTAACATGTTAATAATCATTAACATCACGTGAGGTGGCTTTCCTACCAAAAGCATATCTTTAAAATAAAGGTATCATAATTCACAAGAAGATACAAATGCATATATGAACATATAAGACATTTTTTCGGAAATAAATTTACATAATCGGCATATGGGCATATGAAAATTAACCGCCAACAATTTTTATGACACAATCCATAAAAGATTTCATTAAAAACATCATAAACAAAATCATCCTTAAATCAAATAAAATTGATTAAACACATACTTTATGTATACTTGGCAATTTAATTTATATATAATATATAAATTTTTAACATTGTAGTATTTTATTCCATACTAACAATTTCATTGCCCTTTTAACCATGATGATTTCATGAATAGATTTCTATTCTCTTTTCTTAATCAAACTTATCAAGAAAATAACACATTATGATTTCCATCATAAATTTCCATCATCAAAATAACACATACCCACTTCTCTAGATCATATCTTTGTAGATAATATTACCCATAGGGGTGAAAGTTCGGACTACGGTTTGGACTTTCATCGAAACCAAATCGAACCATATTTTATTCGGTCTCCACATTTTCAGACCAACACCAAACCAAATTATTTTCTAGACCGAACCAAATCGAACCGCAATTTTTTATTGTAGACCGCACCGAACCGCTAGACCGAAATAGGCCGAATTGTTATTTTTGGGCTGAATAATTAATCAACGTTTAAGACAATAGAAAAACATACAATTAATAGTAAAAGACATAATGTCTTACAAAGTCTTACAAAATATTGAATAAAGTCTTGCCAAATACACAAAAAAGCCATCCAAATAACTAAACAAATTTACAAAACCATAATACATTATGCATTAATCAACAATTTCAACCGTTTCAGGAATCATCCCTTCCATTTCATCAACAATTGACCTCTTCATCAAATCTACAAGTTATGAAAAACAAACAATTAGAATTTAAAAAACAAATAACAAAAATAAGATATAAAACAGAACATAAAACAGAAAAATATTGGAATATAAAACAAAAAATATATTAGAACATAAAACAAAAAATAAACGAAAAACAGAACATATATTAGAACAGAAATTATTTAGAACATAAAACACACACATCTAAACATAAAACACACACATCTAAACATAAAACACACACATCTTGAAAAATCAGATTAAACTATAAATGAGCAAAAGGAAGATCTAAACACTCGATCAAAAATGAACATAAACGAACAAAAAATGAACAAAAATAAAATCTAAACACTCAATCAAAAAATGAACATTAACAAACAAAAAATGAACAAAAATAAGATCTAAACACTCTATCAAAAAATTAAACAATAAATGAACAAAAATAAATGAACATACACGAAACTATATATCAGAACATTCAATCAAAATATCATATTAAACAATAAAATAAAAACATAGACCTAATCTAAACCTTAATAAGATCTAAATCAAAAATAAGATCTAAACACATACACCTAAATCGAAAGATTTAATCAAAAATAAGTTCTAAACACAATCAAAGATTAAATCAAAAAAAAAAAAGAAAAGGGAAGACTTACTTGAACGCCGGCGTTGTCCTGGTGTTCGACGGCTGAGCACAGGTGAGAGGCAGAGACGTACACCATACGAAGTTAAGTTAAGCCCAATCGTCCGACACTCCGACTATCCATATATTCATCGATACCTTGAGTATTGTTGTTACTTGAAGTTCTTCTAGAGAGAACCAGAGAGAGACCATAGAATTGGGAGGGTTTACTTTATAAATATTGAAATGAAATGATAAGAGAGAGAAATTGAAATGAAATGGGAGTATGGTATGGCTAATATATAATACGGCGCATCATGGGCATTGAGAGCATTAGGGTTTACTTCAAAATCTATTGATTTGGGCCTGGGCTATAATACATTTAATGGGCTATACCTATATATAATTTTTTTTTAAATTCGGTCTGCGGTCTAGAATTGCGGTTTGCGGTTTATGAAAATCACAAACCTAATCCAAACCTTAATATTTCGGTTTGTGATTTTTCAAACCTAATCCAAACCAAATTAAAAAAACACCAAACCATATTTGTTATTCGGTTTGGTCTGGTTCGATTTGCGGTTTTAATCCGAATAAGTTTCACCCCTAATTACCCACATGCTTTATTGTTTTCCATGATACTTCTAATTAAAAATAATCAAGAGAATAATTATATCATTTGCCTTTATCAAAAAATCCATAACGAAAACATTGCCCAATTTCATGAAGTTTGATGTGAGATCCTTAACGCTTGCCATGATCAAAGAAGATATCACAAAAGATTGTTATAAATAATAGTGCGAACCTTTGTTTATGGCAATGGACTCCTTGCTTAGAATAAACATGAAATGAACAACACCGTGATGAAGATTCGTTGCAACACAATGGTCACCGGAAATCTTGATAAAAGGTTGAAGGCGTATGGAAACTTTCCTTTTGTGATATATCCCCCACAAAGGTACTTGGGTTACGATAATGGATATTCACAACAAGATACAATCAACCACATCAACCGATTAGTACATATCGATTGAACTAAACAACAATATGTTTTTGTAGAGATCGAAATCAGAAAAACTGTAAAAGAGTTGATCACTCTCCTTTACGTTTCAAAAGAATAAGAGAAAGATAACAGAATTGTGATTCTAACCAGTGATTTGATATCCATGCACTCACTCTTATTTATAGAGTTGAAGTGTCACATGAATTCATCCAATCCATACATCGATTGACGATGTAACACATTGATACATAACAACACATTAGTTCATGAAACATAACTTTGTTTCATGAACAATCACTTTGTTTCATGAACAATTACTTTGTTTCACAAAACAACTTCCAGAAACTTTCTGACTCGAAAATCTCTAAGTGCTCGAACGAGCATCCAAAGTGCTCGAACGAGCAAACCACCAAAACATCAAACAGAATGTTCAGAAGCATTCTGACCTGCTCAGAGCCACATGCTCGAACGAGCATAATAGTGCTCGAACGAGCAGCCCAATACTCGAACGAGCAACCCACATGCTCGAACGAGCACTTGCTCGTGATGCCTCGTTTTGGTTCCGTTGTTACGTACTTGCTTAGTTTATGTAATACATATTCTAAGCCTTGGATAATGTCCTACATGCTCTAAATATCCAACAGATAGTGGGTATTATTTTATTAAGATAGTGGTGTGGATTAATAATTTTTATATTTGTTTTCGGACAAAATTTCATAAAACTCTCATTATAATTTCCACCAATATAATTAGTACAATGAATTAGGGTGGTTATCGACATAAAACCCACAAATCAAACACATCCAAATCGAAATAAATGGTTTTAATTTTCTACAATTTAGTTTGAAATTAAAATAGAACACAAAAGCCAATGTTTCGGTGATAAAATTAAACTGAAAGTGCAAGAGACTAGTATAATACTAGAAGATGAAGTGTTACAGAAGTCAATTGTCAAAAATCTGGAGGTGTGACGTAATCCTTACGTAGATGTAACTGCAATCCCTGCACCACAACACGTTAGCTTTATATGAGAGGTAATCTTCTGAAAAGCCCCTTTGACGCTTAAGTTAGTTGCGGAGACAGAATTGATGAAAGCTTATGTTTTTATTGTCTCATTAGTTGGTTATTATTCTCTTCTACAGCTTATAGACACTTTATATTCCAGATGGAATAACTCAGTCATAAATCATAATGAAGTTGTTTTTGAGTTCAATTTGAACAAGAATAAAAAAGACCATTTGAGTTCCTATTACATTTTGATGAATAGAGGTCCATACTCCATTCAAAGTAACCTACTTAATCCTAATAATATTAATTAGTAAACTATAAAGATAATTATACAAGTCATTTAATTTTTATCAAATAAATAATGTGACCTTTAGTATATGTTTGTTACACACTAATGATCATATATCTATTTTTATCATTACAGATCATGCTGAAATAATAATAATAATAATAATAATAATAATAATAATAATAATAATAATAATAATAATAATAATAATAATAATAATAATAATAATAATAATTGACTATAAAATAACGGGGTATTACACGAAAGTTGCTCCATACTTAGAAAATATTTCATATTTTTCATCTTGAATCTCAAAAACAGGGTCCGATTTTTGTATGAAAGTCGTAAATGAAATATATAGATGATGATCAATCTTTAGGGCTAAATGAATGTCCGACTTATCTATGAGACGGGCAGCGTGATGTCTCATACATTCATTTATACTTAGACAAATTTCATCAACTTTGATTTGGACCCGTGAAGAGGGTTGGACTTTCAAATGATCCATACTTGATTTATGATGACACAAAATGCACATGTCTCGGAGTAGACATTTACTTAGAATAGTTAACTCAATTTTTGTTCTTGAACTAAACAAAAGGGGTAAGACTTTGTGATATCCTGAACTATGTATGTCTCGAAAACCATCGTGTACTTAGAAAATTTTGTTTTAACTTGATGTGAACCCAATAAATAGGGTTTGACATTTAGATGACCCAAATACAATCGGTGACGACTAAATGGGTTATGAGTGTAGAGTCGAAAAGGCTTGTAATTAAGATAACATGTCAAAGGCTTGAAGAAGAATCATTTGCCTCGCTTATGGATGAACATAGTGCAACGTGTGAACAAGACCATTATAATGTTCAGTTGAAGGACTATGCATGTGTTAGCTCAAGAATTGTACGGTGATCATATTTTGTATTAGTTAGTAAATTGAGCTTACGTATCAAAATTCTGTATTTTGTACGATCGGAGAACAAGGAAGGGTCATTGGAACGTAACTTAATCCCTAAGGGAAGGAATAAAACAACCTTTTTGAACATTGTAATCCAACTATAACAAAGTAACTCCATTGTGAACTTTATTTGGTGAAGAGCAATGCCTTGTTTGAGATATTTAACTTCAAGACCAAGGAAGAAATTAAGTATTGAGATCCTTGGTACTAAAGATGTGGTGTGAATGATCTTCAAGTAAGTGAATATCAGCCACATTGGCCTGTGATGAGTATCTTATCTACATAAATTGCTACAATTGTCAAATGGTTGTCTTGATGTCTTGTAAAGAGGGAGTAGTCATTTTTTGACCGATGAAAATTCTGATGAAGAAGTTCCATGGCAAGCCTTGCAAACCATTGTCTGAAGGCTTGCTTAAGACTATATATGGACCTTTAGTCTATACACTTTTGTGGATGTACTAGGAAGACCCTCTAGCAACTTTCATATACACTTCTTCATGAAGGATCCCATGTAAGAAGGCGTTGTGTTGAAAGACTTGACACTATTTACTTGAGGCAATAGCAACAATGCATCAAATCTTACTCATCTTTACCACGGGCAAAAAATTGTCTGAATAATATTTACCATACTCCTTAGTCCTTATTGTATCATTTTGCAACCAAGCGAGCGTTGTACCTTTCTAAGGTATCTGATTTTAGCTCATTTTGAACAACCATTTGCAGTCGACTGGCTTTTTTTCTTGTACATTATTTAAATTATTTTGGTTAGCTTCATTGGTGTAGTTCCAAGGAGTGGATACGTATTTTAATTAATATTAGTGTCAAAATTTGCATTGTTTATTCTTTTTAGTAATCTTATATGTACATATAAAAAATGTTATTTTTTTCTTTGTTGGTAAATGAAGTTTGGAATCTAAAAGTTGACGATGTTACAATAGAGCTGAAGAAAATATACTTGAGTTTCAATTGGTATCTGAGCATGGTTGATTCGTGTATGCTCGAATCTTTTTATCTGGCTAAATTTTTAAAAATGATTTTTCGAAGTCGAGAGATTGCGATAATTTGAGTTGTCTGCATTATTTTCTAAAGCTAAAAGCAAAGGGTATATTATTAAGAAAACAACTCAAAGGTGAAATTATTTACATCAAATAAATTAAAAATTAAATTCTCCACCAAGCAGTCTTGATAACAAATTGATGAAATTTACCTTTTAATCAACTAGGAAACTTTTATAACATAGCAAAAGGTGGCTGCTCACCACTTGAGCAAACCCGCTTGTATTTGATGAGTAATATCTCCGTCAGTTTCATCACCGATCCTAAATACTTGAACTAAGTCGTACATGCAACAAATTCTCCACCTATGGTCACCCATGGCTCACTCCCCTATCGATTTCGTCCCACTCAAGTCGTATTACAAAATATTTTGTTTTCGTATGACTTTTGCGCAATCCTCTACCTTATAAAAAAGCCCTCCAGTCTTTCAATTTACCATTAACCTCCTTAGTTTCTGCTACCAACACCATATCGTCCGCGAATAGCATGCACCATGATACAGTCTCCCGAATAGAATTAGAAATCTCCTCCATAATAACCGTAAAAATGAAAAATCTTGATGTTTATCCTTGATGTAGACCCACTTTTAACTAGGAAAATTCTGTAGCCACATCCCATTTAGACTACCCCATATGATTGTTCACTCTAACTCTACTTACCTCTTAGCAGTATTATTTTTCATTCAAAACACCAAACTCCAATAATCTATGTTGGGTTTCATATTTATAAACATTTTTAAACGTCTTATTAAAAAAACTACAAATGCATAAATATATTCTTGAAAGATAAATGAATAGAAAATGTTGGCAAAACAAGTAAAAACAAAGGGTATCTTGGATTGTCGAAACAAAAATTTTATGCCAAAGATTTTGTTGTTCTAAAGAGTGCAATCTAAACACCAATTGGTCTCTATCTTCTTTAAAAACATATAAATCAGCAAAATTAAAATCCAAACTAATACAAGGTTCTCGCTTGAAAAATAGAATTACTACCTAATAAACTCCAAACATGGCAAAATTTAAGAATAACAAAAAAACCAAAAGTCTACTACATTCTGCAAACAGCTGTAATCCATTTGAATATGCATCTAATCGTCATCAGCAAAGGTAGTCTTTTTTCCTGCATCCATGAGGTGAAAAGGTTCAGAGAACAAAAACATGTACCCCACAATGAAATTTATGAAACAATAGAGTAACTAAAAGATCAGATTGTTCTACTCAGCTTTGAATCATGCAGGGATTTATCTGATGCTGTTGCACTAGATAGAAAAAATTAAAAAATGACAAGAGTTGGATAAGAGATTGACCTGATGCAGATGCAGTAAATCGGTTGGGTGTTCCACGTCCTCTTCCACGACCACCTCTGTCTCCACCTCTTCCACCTCTTCCACCTCCGAATCTTCCACCACCACGTCTATCTCCAAACCTACCACCATCTCTCCCACCTCTTCCACTACCTCTTCCACCACTCCCAAAATCACGGGGTTCTCGTGGCTTCCCTTCTTGAACACTCAAGTAAAAACCTCCAAGGTCAGATCCATCAAGGTCGAATGCTTTGTTGAAACCATCACTGTCCGAGAATTCTAAGTAAGCCACACTGCATAGCAAACCAAGGGAGGCGCAGTGAGATAGAATGATTATAAAGGGAAACACCAGAAGCTTCATATTCACTGAAATTCCATTGGACACCCAAAATACTTGGGTCAAACAAACAAATACAAACATAATTCTAAAGACGACAAGAAAAAGGGAGACGATGAGTAAAAAAAGGTTTAAGCAAACACGGTGAACAGGCAATAACAATTCAAACAATGTTCAAATAAGTTTTAAGAAAAAGAGAAACAAGCAACCCTCAATTATGCCATTTAACTTGAAAATGAAGCCCATCATACCTTGCAAATACAACAAGTTATGCAAATCAAGGACCAGAGTTCACCACCAAGATTAGAAATTCTAAACAAAGGAATATTGAAGAACATACTAGAGCAGACTCGTAAACGCAACACCTCAAATCCCAAAACATATTCAATGTTCCAATCAACAAAGGATAAAAAGGGTTGCAAGGGCCACCACCAAGAATCCATCTCTATGAAGATAGGGACCCGTAACACTAAACTATCCATTTGACCATAAGGTATTAAAAAGACCAATCCCAAAACTTATCAGAAAAACAACTTAGTTGTAAAAAAATAAAATAACCAAGCCACCACAAATGAATCATCAATCAAGAAACAAACCATTGATGAACTGTTGACTGTAGGTCATGAAATAGAATTTCAACACATGGAAAAATCAAGAATCAAAACAAAAAGAAAATTCATGGAGAATCCCAGCCAGATAAGGAAAGCCAGAACACAGAACACAATTACTTAATAAATCAGTAAAGAAAAGATCGGCAAACAAAAAAATGCAAAACTACAAACCCTTTCAGACAATTATTTTCACGATCTGGAGGGATAGAGACCCTTGTCATATCTCCACAAGAACCAAAGTGCTTTTTCAAGGCAGTTCTCATCTGCAGGTGGATCGGTGATATAACATTAAATTTGAAGCAAATTACATAAGACTAATTTTCAGAATAAAAACAAAGAACAGACTTTTCAATGGATAGGCCAGAGAGATACCTCATTCTCATCAGCATTAGTATCAAATCCCTTGACAAATATCGTCAAGTTTTGGCCCCCACTCTTCTGATATGAGTTTTCTCTACATAACAAATCATTCAAAATTAATCAGATCATTCCTTTTTTTTAATTAAGAAAATCAGATGAGTACTCTTTTTTGAAGTATCAATATCAATCGATGAAAAAAAAACCATATATTACCACATACCTGGTGTTAGGGGTGTAAGCACCTCTCTCCCGAGCTATATCAAGTCTCACAGGACGAGTTAATAAATGTTGACCATGTAATTGTAGGGCCTGCACATGGATATATTTAACAGCATAAATACAGTTTTCATCATATAATGCAACAGTAAAAACTGCAGGACTTTTAAAACCTATTGGAAGTGACATTTACAGCCACATGATGGAAAATATTAAATATTCCTCTGATTAGGATGGATTAACTTTGAGTGATAAAAGACAGAACACAACTCGCCAGAGTACATACAATAATGATATTAGGGACATCAGATACAAATTAGAAGGAAACTCATTCTACTTTTGAAAGTAACTATAATAATCCTTGTATGTATACACCCATCTCACCGTTTGACCAAGTCATTATGGTTTACACATTAGTCATGACATTAAATCTCCCAACACCATAAAGCCCAATACCATGTACGGCATCATTTAGTAATCAGCAGCAAATCATTAGCAAGTATGTATAGGCTCACCTTCTGAGCAGCTTCTGCTGTTGCAAACTCAATATGGCCAAAACCCTTGAAATTGCCATCAGGGTCACAGGAAAATCTAACATCAACCACCTCTCCTGCATCCTTGAAAAATTCCCTCCTGCAATCATGAAATAAAATTTGAGGCAATCTTTAAGATCTCAAACCACATCTTATCTTATAGAGGGAAAATGCACACATACACATCCGTTTCTTGAACATCAAAGGCTAGATTTCCTGCAAACAACGTCTTTGATCCTGAAGCTTGAATTTGTGGGGTAGCAGGAGTTTTAGGCTGCACAAGAAATTAAAGTGTTTAAAAAAGTACATTCTTCATGTATGCATACCATTAGTATGAAAATGATAATGACATTGGGCAAACCCGACACCCAACACATAAAGATAAATGTTTATTAACAATACCACATCAAATTTAATATAAACTTAGTGTTGTCAAACAAGCCAAATGATGGTTTGAAATTAATCCCACTTATGCCTCACAATCTAGGCATGAACAATTTGTATCCCATGCTCAATGAAGTTCAATATCATACACACAAAATGTAGAATAAAAAGGAAAATGGTTATATAACATTATGACATCAAATACATACAGTTTTTAGTGCAGATTTTTTGGGTTCCTCAGCATCAACCATCTCCACATCTTTATCCTGAAAAAGTAATTGAAGAGACACTTCATAAAAAGGTATTTTCAATACATAAAAGGATGACACCAGTAATTGCACAAATTCTAGACAATTGACATGACACATGAAACAAAACAAATTTATTTCGCCAACCAAGCAAAACTAGCACCAGAAAAACCAAGTTTACACTTGAAATGAAATTCTTAATTACTCATATAGTCATGAATCATGACCAGTACATCCCTGCAAATTTTGACCTTGAACTTGAAGGAATGCCATCAAGACAGACATGATATTGAAACACATAATACACCTTGATTTTTAGCTCATGCTAGTCCATAATATATACCCATTTTTAACATAACAACGCTATAGAGATACTTTTCTAGCTAACAAGTATTTTCGTTCCCACAAAAATTTCAGATTAACACTACTACACATAAAGGTACTCAAAACAAGCCAAGACAAGCATCCAAAATGCTTTCCCAAATAAACTCTGAAATTAGACGAAGACAGAAATTCCATGAACTATTACAATTATTAGACAAATATTAGTAACAAATAATTACTTGTGTTTATTAAAAACAAAGAGGTAACTAACGCCTCAAAAAAATTACCTTCTTTGGTGTCTTCATTGGCTTCTCATCATCACTTTCCTCTTCACTGTCATCATCACTCTCTTCATCAGAAGAATCTTCTGAACTACTGTTTTTCTTGGTGGCCACTAATGCCTGTTAGCACAGCAAAGCAGGAACTCCTTGAAAAACACTAGAAAACTAATCGAAATCGGAGCAATTAGACCAAAGATAACAGAATACCTTTGCCTTGGGAGGCTCATCATCTTCAGAGCTATCATCTGAACTCTCATCACTACTACTATTTTTCTTAGCTACCTTTGATCCATTACTTGCACTTGAAGCCTGATAAACAATAAAAGAAATTAAGATGGGAAAAAATGGATTTATGGTGAATGCTATGGTCCATGGATTTGAAGTTATATTTTCCTCTCTTGTAGTTTGATACAACCACAGAACAAACGATATTATAACTCTTCAACAAAATAGGACTCCACAGCCCACACAGCACTGCACAAAATAATCTCTCACCTTAGCAGATTGTGCTTTTGCTGGCTCTTCATCAGAGTCTTCCTCAGAGCTTTCTTCATCACTACTGCTATCCTTCTTTGCCACCTTTGCAGCTGGCTTGGAAGCAGTCTGTATCATCAACTAAAGAATTCAGGTGTGCTAACAAGGGGGAAAAAAAGAAGCAAATACACCGAAACGACTTCATAAAAATATTGCAAAAGAAAATGACATGGCAAATCAAGAAAGGAGAAAATCATTTATGGAAAATGCTAAAGGATTTAGAGTACTATTCTACCCATTGATCCCATTTATTTTTTATCATTATTCACTTATCACTCTTAATTTGTATTTTGTTTTTAATCTATAAGTTAAACAAACTCATGTGGGATCTTGTTTGATTCATTGCAATACAAAGATTATAAATATCCTTTTTTATAGTTTGTAATTAAAAACAATTAGACACACCAAAGGTTTAAATGTTTCCTCGGCAAATGTGAAAAACTAAATGGGACTAATGGGATGAATAGGAGGTAGTATTAAACACAAAACACATCATTACTACTCTTCAACAATGACTCCACGGCCCACACACAGTTCTACACAAAATAATCTCACCTTGGCAGATTGAGCTTTTGCTGGCTCTTCATCAGAATCTTCCTCAGAGCTTTCTTCATCACTACTGCTATCCTCCTTTGCCACTTTTGCAGCTGGCTTTGCAGCAATCTATATTAACAAATAAAGAATTACAATGTGCTAAAAAGGCAAACAATGCAAACATACAGAAACAAATATAGGTTAAAAAAATAAACATGAGAGGGTAAATATTCTATTTTTCCTCCCAAGCCTACTGTGAACACAACAGATTGGAACAGAACCTTCCCTTTTACCTATAAGAAGATCAGAATTGCATTCCATATTTCTATTTCAAAATTATCAAAAAACACTCTAACCCTATCCATTTTGATTTTTTTGCTCCATCATTTAAAAAAGCAACGAGAAACAGTAACTCATATTTACCTTTGGAAAAATATAACCTAGCATATAGTCAGTCTAAGTAATTGTACAAAAATGCCAACTTTAACGATCAAGTTAACATAATGACGCAGTGACGAGCCAGAAGTTCATTCCAAATCCCACTGTTATTTAAAAAAAGCATCGAGAAACAGTACCTCATATTTAAAACCTTGACAATGCATCAGATGCTCAAAAACATAGGAATATCTAGACAAACCAAATAAAGTAAATCAATAATTATGTGTGCTTAACTTAGTTCTTACCTTTTCATCCTCAGATTCACTTTCATCAGACGAGCTATCACTAGATTCCACTTTCTTTTTCGTAGCTGGAGCAGAAGCCTTCTTGGGAGCATCCTGCGATTTTCAGAGTAGAAAAAGTCCATAAGTAAAATAATCAAGTGATAACATCCACATCCACATCCACATAACATGATACAGTGCACAATCTGTGTTATTAACTATATAGAACAGATAGATTAACAAAATTGTCAAATTGATTGGCTACAAACAACTGATAATATTTCAAAAACACAATCCATCCACTCACATCTTCATCAGAGCTATCATCGCTGCTGTCATCACTTGATGCAGCCTTTTTCTTTGCTGGAAGGGAACCATTCTTTACTGCAGCAGGTAATTTCTTGGCCTGGGTAGCAGGTTTGGGTTCATCCTAGATTTTTACAACCAGCAAATTCAAAGTTAAACGACAGCAATCATTACTAGTTCACCACATAATGCCACAAACAAACTTACCTCTTCATCAGACGAATCGCTATCAGAAGAATCATCGCTTGATGAAGAATCTTTTTTGGATATATTTTTCACAGCAGCAGCAGGTTTCTTCTTTGGCTCATCCTGCAAATAACCACCATCAATTGGACTCACAATTAACTCCACAAAAATATCATATCAACAAACAAATGTACACTCCAGAAAATTAATGAACTTACATCACTATCATCAGAATCATCTGAAGAGTCAGAGCTGCTTTCCTTCTGTGATTTGTTTACCAAAGCAGGGGTTTTCTTTGGAGGTTGTTTCAAAACAGCCTATCAAAAAAACAGATTGACCATCAGCAAACCACAAAAACATACAACCACCAATTAAAATGCTCCAAAACAGAACTCGGATAAAGACATAAACATCAATTAGTGTGACAACCATCAAAAATAAGCATATAGAATCAGTTCGACCACCACAAATCATTGTAGCTACTGACACACACAACATCAAGAAAAATGATAAAACAAATGCAATACATACTAGTGACAATACATAGAAGCAGCTAACAAACTCACTGAAAATAACCTAATTAAAATAAAAACCAATTCAAAATGCCGTAAACAAACACAAAACACATTGAAACATATAGCATATGCACCCAAAACAACATCACAATGTTTTAGTAAACATCACAATATTTTAGTAAACACATTTTAAGTCATGGAATTTGACAATTAACTTAAAAAATATTAAACATTAGTTGCTACAGCGGCCGTAGCAACTATTAGATTCCGGAGGTAGTATCAAATTAAGAGAAGTTAACTTTCGAAGGTATTATCATCCCAAAATAAAAAAGATCAAAAATTTCACCCTAGGTTCGTCATCAGAAGAAGAATCATCCTCAGATTCACTGCTACTTTCAACTTTTTTAGGCTTTTTCTTCTCCACTTTCTGTTTAGCTAAAACAGCTTCATCTCTCTCAATTTTCTGCTTCTTCGCATTTCCGGCTTTCGCTATTTCATCTTCTGCGTTTCTCTTACCTAACCACCACATAAAAGGAAATTACACATATTTAACTTGAGCCAAAGAACTAAATCAAGAAACGCGATTAATTGAGAAACCGATATAATTAAAGTACAAACCTTTCTTTGCAGATTGAACAACTGCCACAGGAGCAGAATCGACCTAGACATAAAAACAGTAAAAACGTTAACATTGAAGTGACATAAAATCGAAAATCATAAAATTATATGAATGAAAGAGACGAACTTTGGGGGTGGATTTCTTGCTAGACTTGCCCATGGCAGCTGAAAAAGTAGGGTTTAAGAAGAGAGAAAATGGGAGAAGATGCAAAACCCTAGTGTGCGAAGGGTTTTACGGCTGGGAAATACAAGAAAATAAAATGGGTCAGAGGAATTTATAAGAGATGAATTGGAAAGAAAGCGAAGCAATTAGGGTTTATGGGGTTTGGGCGAGATATTTTTGGTAGGGTCTCTTGTTAGAGCGTCTCATGCGCACAACCAGCCGAAGTCCAATAAGTTTTTTTTTAAGAATATACTGACATATTTATTTTAAGACTTAAAAGACAATTTTAAGATTTAAAAATCCAATTTTAAGATTCAAAAGGTCTATTTTAAAGTTCTAATATCAACATTAATATTTGAGTCATCCTATTTTAAAGTTGAAATGAGAATTTTAAGTCTAGCAATTGGTCTTTTAAGTCTTCAAATTGGTTTTTTTAAGTATTGAAATTGAACTTTTAAGTCTTGAAATTGTCAAATTCCATGATTTAAAATGTCAATTGTAAATCTTTAAAATTGTATTTTTAAGTCTTCAAATTGGTTTTTTTAACCCTTAAAATTGACATTTTAATTTACAAAATTGGTAGAAAAATATATGTAATTGGGTCGGCCCAATAAGACGCGTCTCACAAATGAGACGGTTTCACCCAAATTTTTGTGTTTTTGGTATCACAAATTCTTGTGTGAGATCATCTTTGATTGGGTCAGTCCATAGAGGAAAATATAAGTAAGAGTAGGAATTAAGTTCTAATGGTATGGGCTTGAGAGGTGTCTCTCAAAGAGACGGTCTCTCAAGAGACTGGCTGGGTATCACAATTCAGTAAGTTTCATGGGAGACGGTCTATTCTATAGACGGAATCCATGAAACCCAGCCCAAAATATAACATAGTATATTTGGGGTTATAATAAATTAATTGGGGTTATAATAACTTATATTTGGGATTATAGAATAGTATATTCGAGGTTATAATAACTTACATTTAGGATTATAACATAATATAATTGATATTATAATAAAAAAATCAGTTAAGAGAAATGGGCTGGCCCAATTTTGTGGTCTATCCTATAGACCGTCTCTTGTGAGATTTTGTGATCACAATTAGAGATGTTTGTTGGTGGGTTACCCGTAAGGCCCGATCTATCCGGCTCGAAAAATAGATGAATTTCGACAATGTTTTTAAAAAATAATTAAAATTTGGATGGATAGCGACATGAAAAAAATACCTTTGGATATATACTTGTCCATCCGCTTAATTTAATATATTTCATTAATTATGAAATACTAATTTTATTAGGTTGCGTTTGGGAACTAGCATTTCATTTAATATTATAGAAGATTTCAATTATGAAAGCATTGATGTAGAATTTGAGAATGACAAGGTTTGAGTGATCATTCTCAAATCCTTAACTAAACCAATTTTATAACATTTATGGATTTGACTCAAATCCAAAATCGAAAATTTTTTATTTGCCAAACACTGAATTTGAGTTGAATCAATATTTTCAAATGAAATCTCCATTCCCAAACATAGCATTATTTTTTTTTAATTTACTTTATTCTACTCATTTATAGTCGAATTTACGTTAATAACATTACTCATCATCATCATACAAGATACTAATTGAGAAACATTTTTGCTATTTGGAACTTTCTCAATTATTTGTGCCAATTAGGGATGGTCACGGGTCCGGGTCTGGGTCTAATATTTTTAGACCCATCGGATCCGGGTCGGATTTGGATCTAAAAAATATTTGGCGGGTCCGGGTCCGAGTCCAAAATATAGACCCTGGACCCGCCCCTTGGACCCTTATAAATATTAAATTGTCCATTTTTATTTGTCTTCTACGTATGAATTATGCCCTCAACATTTATTTTATTTTCATTTAATCATAATATATATAAATAATATATATGTTACTTGCTAAGTATTAACCCAATTACTCTTATTTCATGGACTCGAACTAGTGTTTATAATAAAATTTAAGCGTATATTGGTGACATTATGCGAGTTTAGATGTTAAATTAGTATTAAGTACTAGTATAGAAACCCGTGCAATACACGGATATTTTAAATTATTATTTATAATAAAATTTAATTTACTAAAATAAATAAAAGACATATCTTTTAAAGTTCGGTCAAAGGTTAATTTTAATAGTTATAAGATATCTCAAAAATATTACAACTTATGTTTAAGTTTAATTCAATTATAATTATAATTTTTCAGAAAATGTTCAACTGGATAACTTTATGTCACGCAATCAAATAAAGTCCTGTAAAATCATGACATTTGGCAAAGCTTTAAAGAGCCGCCATTTGTCATTATACAATTCTTTTAATAGTATGTATGATGATTTGAAAAATACGATAATAATTCTCTTACAAATATACGAAAAATACAATGACTTACAAATGTTTCAAATTTGACAAATCAAAGAGACTTATTTTAAACCCACTAAGGACCCATTAAGGACCCTAGACCCATCAGATTTGGAGGGTTCGGGTCTGGGTCTAAATTTTTTGGAACCTTAGGGTGCGGATCCGGGTCTGGATCTCAAAAAATTAAAAGGGTCCGAGTTCGGGTCTAGTTGGACCCGCCCCATGACCATCCCTAGTGCCAATTGTCAATTTATGAATATCTTTCAAAAAAAAAGCTAAACAATAAAAAAAAATTATGAATATATAAATTAATTATTATTAATTAATAATAAAAATAAATTAATAAAAAATTATACCTTTTAATTGTCTCTAGGTTGTTTAAAAAAGGAGATTGGATGGAATTTTTCATTTCATATTCTCAATTAATTCTCCTAATTGAACATAATAATATCTAAATTAGACCTTTCAATTATCTTTAGATTGTTTAGAAAAGGAGATTGAATGGAATATTAGTTGGAGAAAAATTCTCACATAAAAATCTTTCATTTCATATTTTCAATTAATTGATTCTCCTAATTGAACATAAAAATATCTAAATTAATTATTATTGATTAATAATAAAAATAAATCTGTTACGGGTCAAATATCTGTTATATCTAAAGGTCAAAGTCAATACATAAGTCAATACATAAACTACCACCTTCGATAACTACCCATTACTCCTAAAGTAACCACTCGTTACCCCCACTTACACAACCATGATTACCATTAATCAGGTAACCACCTCCACAATATTTCTATAAATACATTCATCTACATGATAAAGGTACGCAATCTTACTCTAAACACTTATTACATTCATATCTTTTCCTGAGTCTGACTTAAGCATCGGAGAGCCCTTCCGGGACATAGGCCCCCGGGTTTACTTTCCTTGTGGTTGCAGGAACACCGCACGCGGAGGTCAGATCTTCCCACTTCCTTACAACTGAAGGTACTTCCCTTGAACTTCCCCTTTACAAATTTGACCGTTTCTTAACCGAAACAATATCAATAAAAATATTAAACCTTTCAATAATCTCTAGGTTGTTTAGAAAAGGAGCTTGGATGGAATACAATATAAATATACACTCATTACTTGATACAATTTATGAGTTTACCATTTAAAAAAGTTTTCGAAATTAAAGAATCAAAGGATTTATTCGAAATTAAGGCTAAAGTCATACTTGGAAATCAATGGAAGATATGGGTAAAAGACAAGATAAAGGAATTGTGTTACACATGATCTTAATGGATAATTAGGTAAATTATATTGTTATCTAACAAAAGGATTTATGTAATTTATTAACCATTTTAAAAGGTTTACTCTCACTAATTACTGTTATAATTTTGTATTAATCAATGTCTCTTATTTTTTTTCAATCGCAGAGTACTAAAATTCAAGCCTCAATTGGTTACTACAATTACAAAACTTATGGATCTCGAATAGAAGAGCGAAAATCATATTCCTTGAACAACTTTAAAATCTAAAAAACAAGAGTTAAGTAAGGTTTCAGAACGCAAAGAATAAAATTAAAACGCAATTCGTGTATAGCACGGGTATAATACTAGTTAATCAATAGTTACTCAACTTAGTTTAATACTCCTATTAGTAATCTAGTCTACTCATCTACTGTCTACAATGTGACTTATAAGCTTTAGCAAACCTATGTTATTAGACTACGTTTAAAGTTCAAACTCAAAGCCCGCTAACATAGTATTTTGAGAATGTTTATGTATTTGGAGTAATGTATTGTATTATTTTGATTGTTATTAAGACGTAACTTTATAATTTGTATTGTATTTTTAATTTTTATATAAGCTAAGTTTGTTGGGTTTTTTGGGTCCCACTCGATGTGGAGAACCCATTTTATGTGAGCCCAAATGTCCACTTGTTATAACTCACGTTGGGTTATTATTTTAGCTTCCCTGGGAAGCCTAGGGTATATGTGTTTTTTTTTTGCCCACCTTTCATGAAACATATCTTAGAAAAGTAAGAGAGGAGAGAAACAAAACCTTTCAAAAGGCAGCCCGTATACCAGTAGCCAGCTTTCACGAAAAAGCCACTTTTTGGAGTTTCAACCGTTTGATCGTCCTACAATTTTATCGGCCTATTTGAGACACATATGGCTTCATTTTGGACAATTGGATCATCGTTATTTGTGAAATCTTGGAACCGTGCAAAATACTGTCTATTAAATTGGGATTTGTTGACTACTTTTCACGAAAAATTTTAATTCACCAAAATTGATGAATCGAGGGTTATTCTTGATGTCAAATAACCAAGGACAAGGATGGACGCTTTTCCCTTGGAATGTCACGCCGCTCCCTCACTAATCTCGAAGATCTTTCTATGATCTTTAGAGAGTAATGACTTTTCTTGAGTTGATGATTCTCTCAAGACTCAAGCAAGACAATAGAAAATAGAAGTATTACAAATACTCTAATTTGAAAGGAAATGAACACTTGAATTAATGAATGCCCCCAAAATGAATACATGAGGGTCTTATTTATAGATTTGCCCCCAAAATAGGTCTTGTTCTGGATAGATTTCTTCCCTATCTTCCTCACTCGGTTCAGTGTCCTCTGAAGGTTCTACTTCCCCTTCATCATCTTCCAAATAAGCGCCATCAGGGTCATCATTACTAGTGCATGGTCCTACTATTTCCTCCCTGCCATTCCTACTAACCAACATGGACCTAAGTCTTTCTCTATCCCTAATTTCTGTCCACTCTTGCATAGTGAAAGCCCTAGCATTAGGACATCCACTCCTTATGTGTCACTTAAAGCAGACTACTCCCTTTGGGTCTTGGGGATTCTGTCCCTAGTAGGGTTAGTGGATGCTTGAGGCTTTCCCTGTGTAGGTGTCTGTGAAGTCTGAACCGACGTTCCCAAAGCTCAGTCTCTAACCAAATCGTTGTTCCTTCCTAGTCTATTATAGCCATTATTGGATGAAGTCTTTCTCTTGGCGTATTTCTCATGGGTTAGGGCATTACTACAGGCTAAACTAAAAGTAAGATTTGGGGTTAATTCCAATTTTTTCCTAAGGTCTTCTCTTAAGCCCCCTATAAATTTGCCCACTTTCATTTCTTCGATCTCATTGGTCTCGCACACCACAGATAGTCTTTCCCACTCACTTATGTACTCGGATACAGTCCTATTATCTTGCCTCAAGGTGCCCCATTGCATATATAACTGTTATCTATAATTTCGTGGGACATATTTCCGTCTGAGATGTTTTTTAAGTTTATCCCAACTACTGATCCTCTCCCTATCCTCCCTCCTTCTTTGTTTCTGCACTCCTTCCAACCACACAGCTGCCAATTTAGTCAATTTGATCTTTGCAAACTTAAACTGGTGCTCAGGAGGGGTATCCTTAAAGTCAAAATATCTCTCCATATTGACTTCCCATTCTAGGTATACCTCTGGGTTAGGGGAATGACCATCGAAGTCAGGAAGATCTATTCTAAGGGTCCGGTCTTCAATGACTCTATTGTTTTGAGGTTGGGGCATGGGTCGGTCTCCATGGTTCACTGTGTTGTTAGCCATGTTAAGGGCCATTTGCTGAACCAAGTCAGTAAGGAGCGCTAGTTTTTCCTCTGAGTCCATCGTTCAACAATATACCAGAAACTCAACATGAAATATTATGCAAATACCAAGAAATCAATTCAGGTAATTAGGCAAATACCAGATATGAACCAAGATTCAAGATCACAGAAATAAGAGCAGGAAAATTTTAATGTAACACGATCCACTTTAAGATTATGCAATACCAAATCAACTAGGAAGAATGCGACAATATAACTAATTAATAATTGGACCGAAAAATGTGAGCCACAATCAAGATCCACAATTCTAATTCAAGACAATCACAAATGTGATTCCAATAGCAAGAACTCCAGATTATTTGGTGAATAAGAATTTTCAAAAATAATGTTGCAAGATAGAAAAAAATAATCCCAATCAACAAGAATTACCAAAATTAGGGTATGTCAATCAGTTAGAATTTTGGTGCAGTAATGAACGCATACCGAAAATCAGAGAAATTTTTTTTTCTTTATATGGGTAATACTAAAAAATTTGGGTCCAAAGACCAAAGTCCAAATTTCAAACACAAGAATTTAGACTACTAATTAGCATTACTTAATACAATTAATTATTAAAAAATTAATATATTAATTTAGGCGGGCGGGCGGGTATACCCGCGGGTATTTTTTTAGTGTCTCTACCCACCCAATTATCTTGGCAGGCAGGAATTACCCGTCCAAACTTTCATTTTTTCAAAAAAATGTTGTACATGCCCGCTCGTTTTTTGAGCCGGGCGGGCCGGACTTGGCGGGTAGCCCGTCCATGAACAACTCTAATTTATAGCATATTATAAGTATTTTTGACTTGATTTCAAAGCCAAAAATGCTTCAAAAACACCCTTTTTTCTACCATTTTCAAAACCTACGGGATTTTGTCAATTTTTAAAAATACATACAAATTCCAATGTTCACATTTCCTATTAAATCCATAGCATTAAAATCATAAACTCATGCTCACAAATTAAAAATCATTTTCATAATTCCAAAATAATTCATTTCTTACAAATACAATTTTTCCAAAACAAACTATTTATCTACATATCAAAATTTACATACCATACCAAAATAATTCCTCATACTACAACACAAATTTCTCCATGAACAACCCTAATTCATATATATTTTATTATTATTATTATTATTATTATTATTATTATTATTATTATTATTATTATTATTATATATTCACCCATCAACTTAATTTGACATACTCATATAAAAATAAATCCTAAAACAAAACATCTTACAATAAAATTTGACAAGGCATATATAAAATTCATACCATCACTTTAAATCATGAAAGAAATGTCCATGGATCAAAAATTCACAAATCACATAATATAATTTAAACTTAATATAAAAATACATGGAGAATTACTCTTATAATTATATGAAAAACACCAAAAATCAAGGTTGGAATAGGTACTATGCGTGTGGACGAAGAGAATTTGAGAGAGTTTTCTTGAAAACTTTAGGAAGAAAGGAAAGCAAAGATAAAAAGATGATTAAGGACTTAAAAAGAGTATAAAAGGGGTCGCTTGGATTGAGAGTAAATATTTAAGGGGTAATAAAAGTCAAAGTAGGAATTTAAGGTTAGTTAGGTAGATGATTAAAGGAATTTGATTGATGGAGAAGTGGAAGAATGAATAAGAAAGGTAATGAAAAAATAGAGAAAATAGCAATAAGTTCCCTTATTTTGGGGTATAAATTTACCCTAGGGGGAGGTGAAGGAATTCTTTACCTCCAAATGAGTGAAATCTAACTCTTTTTTCTATTCAACATTTTCAATCTACTCCTATTCTACCTCTATCACAATATTTCAATAACATCATTTGCATATCTAATTACCTTTGTTGCATTAGTTTGACTTTTTTTACTACCTTAAATATTTACTCTCAATCCAAGCGACCCCAGAAGGAATTATTGTCATGATCTTTCAATTACTCAAATGGGGGTTACAAACCACACTAAAAGAACCCATAGGGCCGGCCAAGCTTTGCCCCTTTCAATCCTATCATTTTTTTAAAAATTTTCTAATAAAAAGATGGTTTAAGGAAAAAGTTTGGACCCGAAAAAATTTAATAGCTAAAAGAATTGAAATCTCATGGTCAAGCCCAAAATAAATGATTAAAAATATTATTTATATAAAGTATTATTACTAGTAAATAATTAAACATATCGGGAAAATATCGGGGTGTACAGAATACAAATAACTATTATTTGTATCGGGTGTACAGAATACAAATAACTGTTATTTGTATCGGGTGTACAGAATACAAATAACTGTTGATGCACAATGTTCATTTTCCACTTCTCAACAACATACCCCGGACTGTAGAGGTAGCAATATATGACTGATATATTATAATTCTTTTCAAAGTCGAATAATTTTGTGTTATTTAATATAGAAGTAGCGTTGAAATATGAACCATCTTTCTATCGTGATAATGATAGTTGTCTTTATCAAAAGTGTAGTCACCAATAATACAATAGCAGAAGATTGATTATGGAAAAAGGATAACGTATACACTATGATAAGAAAGTGTTTTTGATGCAGATTTATCTACCAGACATTATAAGAAAAAGAGTAAGTGTTTAGTTTCTACTGCAGGTGGTGATTATAGTTCAGAACGTACATTCAATGCTTACGTTATTTCAAAGAAATGTAGTTGAAGTATGATTTGTGGTGAACAGTGTTTGGTTAGAGATTTTTTCAATTGTGATACAAAATTATGAAAACATTGTGTTTTATTTTTAATGTTATGCAAATCAAAATGTTTCCAATGCTCTAACGAAAAACTACAAGCTCCTACACTTTGTTCTAAAAATGTGGTGCAAATGAATTTGCATTTGAATCATTAATGCTTTGTTGTAGTGGAGAAGTCAAAATTGCTAATAATGAATATTCTCCTGTGCTCATTGAACTCTTTTATTCTAATCTGAACTTGCTGTATACTTCAGAAAGTACTCAAGATTATAAAATAATATATTCGCTTTTAGTTCACTTTGGGGCTTAATTGATGCACTACAAAGAAAGGTATTCATGTTTTAAACTACATGGACAACTATATCATTTTAACCTAGATTTGATACCGAACAAAAATAAATCCAAATTCTTACAACTATTTTCTTATGATGCTTAGCATAAAAGAGAAAATCGATTTGGGTTGTTGAACTAAGAAATGAATTCGACCTATTTACAAAGTACTGCGGAAGACTTATAGAAATCTGGGCTAAATCAGACTTGTGGCTCGATAAACACAGCAAACCAATATTCGAGTACTAAAAAAATTTTACATAATTTAAACTTAAATAGTTATAAATCATTTATAAGCTAAGTTTATACATTATATAAAATATCTAAATCCTTTAATGTTACAACACATGATTTTTTAAAATCTCATTACGAGTTAATTTTTCCAAAATGACGTACTCGCTATCGCGGCACATCCTCTAAATATAAAATATGGGCAAGACATGAATACTATTCATCCTTCATCCATGAACAGTTTTTTTTGCCATGTATTTGTCCTCAGCCATGTCAGCAGCTTTGCCATGTGTTTGTCCACCTCATGCTGCATCTAAACCCTTCATCTTCCTTATTTCATCTCAGCAGTTCATTTCTCTTATGGCAAACATAAGCTTCACCTTTCCCATGGCAAAAATCAATGATACCTTGCAATGGCAAACATCTGAACTAATCAAATCCACCTTCCCACGCCAATTGACCAGATATAAAGCTACCTTCCCTTTCCCACGCCAATTCGTAATCCCATGGCAAACTCGCTGGATAATACAAAGATCTGAAAGCTTAATTGGTAAACTCTCTGGGTAATACATATCCAACATAATCCACATGAAGATCCTCATTTATTGTTTCTACTATTCACCATCTCCATTGGCATCCTTCTCACTGCCAAATGTGTTGCTCTCTGATTTTTGGGGTTTCTCCTACAAAATCCATATTTATTGTTGCAGCTACTTGCTTCAGAACTACAGGTCAAAGGTACATTTCCATCTTGCATGTTTATTAATTGTCTACTTCTTTCATTGTTGTTGTTAATTAATTGCTTACTTCCTTCATTGTTGTTGTGGGATGCTTTGCTCTGATCATTTTACACTACTCAGCTTTGTTGTTAAATTTTAATTATTGTATGCGAGATTGTGATTGACATTTGTGTGATATAATCTAAGATTGATTCAATTAAAAATGTGATTTTGGACTTGGATACTCTTACATGATATTTTGTTTTCTTGTATTACAATATCAGGTGATTTAGGGGCTTATTAATTTTCTTTTGTTAGCAGGTTCTTGAAACGAGGTTTTAATGAAAAAGGTCGAGCTCCTAATGATGTTGAGACAGAGCAAACTGTCTTTGAGGAGATCCCAAATGCAGATGTATTGAAAATCAGTTTTGTTGTGCAAATTAGGGGCGACTCAATTTCCCTTCTTTGGTCTCAAGAGACGTCAAGATTGAATCTAAGACCTGACATTATATGTATGATCACTCCATTTTTTATTTTCCTATCGTCTTCTTTTCTTGCTATTCCATGTAACATATTATTTGAATATAGTGTCAAAGGATGGTGTCAAAGGATGATTCTCAATATGAAGCAACTCGGAGACATTTTCAAAATCTTGTGGATAGATATGGTAATCCGATATTCATATTGAATCTGATAAATGTACGCCTTTAGCTTTTTGTTAATTGAAAATGTTCAATATTTTTCATGGTTATTTTTATTTTTTCCAATAACAAAGCAATTGTGAACTAGCTTATAGACAAGGGAAAAGAAGCCTCGTGAATCTATACTCAATGCAGAGTTTATGTCTCGGTCAGCAAATTTCAGAGCAAACTCGATGGTAATGCCAACCAGACCACTGTGAGAAAACTTATTGACAAAATGACCCAAGATGGATTTGTTGAAGCTACAAGCAAACGCGGTGAACCATGTGAGGATGGTTCAAGGTCAAACACACATGAACCAAGCCCCAATAGTCATATAACAACCACCAAGGGTCATCAAAAACAGGAAGAGACAAATACTCATGATCAGCAGGAAAAAATTGGACCTATTCATCTGCACCAAATCCTCTTGGGAGCAAGACCATGACCCACAAGACCTGGGATGGAACCAGCAAGGGGTTAGCAAGCCATACCAATCAACAAGAACCCTTGGAAAGGCCAAATAAGTTAGTTCAAGCCCAAACAGACAAGTCTGCCACAGGAGACAGGACACTAGAGAAAACTGATGAGCAGCAGACCTTGGTGCACTTACTGGGAGAAGACTGGGGACAACTGGAACTCACCAAGGGCAGAACTAGAATCTTGGCACATGGGCCAAGCCATCAAGGGGCTAGAACCATTCTGATCATTCTTGGAGAGCCCACAACATCTGATTGAAGGTGGGCTGGTCAACAGATCGGGCAGAACTGCTGAAGTCTGTTAAACTACTTTGTTTCTGTTTTTAATTGATTGTACATGTATGGCACGTGGGGCGTTTGTTAGATAATCTTGTATTAATCCCCAAGATGACCGTTATTCAGTTTAGGAGAGTCTATATAATGAGGCCTCTTGTTTTGTAAAACTCACTTTTGAAGATTAATAAACACTTTTATGTTTTCTTTCAAACATTGTTGTTTGGTGAGTTTGTGAGTGAAGCAAGCTCTATCCTAGGGATTTGTGAGTGAAGCAAGTCTGTGGGAAACCTTCTCAAGTCTTAGGTGAGTGAAGCCTGAGCCTGGGTAGGGGAGGACATACATTGAGGGCGAGCGAAGCCATCATTGTAGGTCAGCCAGTCAGGGCCTGAGTTTTAAGAATCGGTTTCTTGAGGGCCTTTGTGTTCTGAACTTGGAGGAAATTGAGGCATATCAATCCTTGTGTTGTCAAGGGTGATTTCAGTGCAACATCAAGGAGTCAACACCTCCTTGCATGTTCCAAATTGGTATCAGAGCTACGTTCAAATCAAGGGGAAAGGAGGATTGCAGCAAAGCAGACAGAATCAACAGCTTTTCCACAGATTCAACCAAGTTTAACATTTCAGGGAAGTTTCCTTGCACATCTCTGTTTTCAAGCTTTGTTCATTCATATACTAATTCAATATTTTTCTTCCTTGCAACGTTTCTATAAATTTGTCAAGTTTGGACCCTAATACCATTAGGCTTAGATCAAGAATTCCTTTCTTGATTGACAGACTTCTGAATTGTGTAGCATTTGTGTCTTTAGTTTTCTGTTTCCTGTTCTTGTCTTGTGCTCATTTGATTTTCTTAATCATAAAATGAATGTTGAGGATAGTAATGCTCTTATAGATGACACAGTCCATAGGATAGCCCAAATGTTGAGAGATGCTGGTGTTTTGAGACCAGATGGGGGTATGAATCAGGAAGGGGGGACAGAACCCAAGGACTCAAGAGGATAGGTCTCTTAGAGTGGAAGTAGGGGAGTTTGATGGCCAGTCCTTGAACCCAGAGGACTATATTGAGTGGGAGAAAGGGTTGGAAAGGTATTTTGACTATAAAGAGACCCCAGCAGCCAGCCAATACAAAATGGCCAAAGTGAAACTAACCAAATTGGCAGCGATATGGTTTGAAGGTATACAGAGGCAAAGGGCAAGGGAAAATAGGCCTAAAATAGATTCTTGGGACAAGTTAAAGAAGCACCTTAGGAGGAAGTATGTGCCACCTAACTATAAGCAGCAACTCTCCGTGAAATGGAACACCTTAGCCCAAGGGAATAGGACAGTAGCACAGTATATTCAAGATTGGAAAAAGTTGGCTGTACAATGTGACAACTCAGACTCAGAGGAAATGAGGGTGGGAAAGTTCCTTGCTGGTTTGAGGGAAGACTTAAGAATCGAGATTGCCTTAGTACCAAATTTAACTGTGGCATTGGCAGGAAACCATGCACTGCTCTTAGAACATCATACAAAGAAAAAGCCTCTCTTTGGCACAGGACCCTCCTACACTAAGGGAAGTCAGCCTACCATCAGCAGACCAACTAGTACCCAACCTAATCCTAGACACAACATCAGTACAGACCAGAAGGGAAAGGGAGTGACACCTAACAAAAATGTGGTGTGTTTCAAGTGTCATGGAACAGGACACTACAAAAATGACTGCCCAAACAACAGAGCCTTCACCCTTCAGGAATGGAATGAGATAAGGGAGAGAGACAGGCCAAGAACTATGTTAGTGACTGTGGAGGGCAGGGAAAAGAAATGGGACCTTTGACCACAGAAGAAGACACTTATGGGACCTATGTTCAGACTGACACAGGAGAATTCGTCCTTTACACCACTGACTCAGAAGAAGAGGCAGGGAGTAGGGAGGCCCTTTACCCTGAACAAGACACCCATCACAATTTAGTGATTAGGAGAAGCTTTCACTCCACCCTAAATGCAAAAAAATCAGACCAAAGGGAGAACATTTTTCAAACCAAGTGCAAAGTAAAAGGGTAGGTGTGTGATTTGATCATAGATGGAGGGAGTGAAACCAATTGTGTTAGTCAAGATCTGGTCCAAGAATTAAATTTAGAGACTAAGAGTCACCCTCATCCTTACAAACTCAAGTGGTTAGATAATAAAGCAAGTGGATCAGTCAATAGGCAGAGCTTGATAGCTTTAGCCATAGGATCTTACCAAGACCAAGTGCTATGTGATGTTTTGGATATGGATGCATGTCACATTTTGCTAGGGAGACCCTAGCAGTATGACAGGAGGGTGTTGCATAATGGATACACTAATATATACACCCTCAAGCATGAAGGGAAACTTAAGACCTTATTCCTTTGCCACCTCACAAGGCTATACCTCCACCAGTGAAGAAACCAGTCCATTTAGCCAGCAAGAAGGTCTGTGAAAAGGTCATTAAGAACAGAAACCTAGTCTACTTGTTGTTCACCAAAGAGGTAAGCCAACCAACACCAATACCCCAGGAGTTACACAACCTGTTAGACCAGTACAAAGATGTGTTTCCTGAGGAATTGCCTCAAGGTTTACCACCCCTTAGAGGAATAGAACACCAAATAGATCTAGTGCCAGGAGCTGCCTTACCTAACAAACCTGCTTACAGGACTAACCCCACAGAAACTAAGGAGCTACAGAGACAGGTAGAAGAGTTGCTTCAAAGGGGTTATGTAAGGGAGAGTCTCAGTCCATGTGCAGTGCCTACTTTGTTGGTTCCAAAAAAATATGGAACCTGGAGGATGTGTGTTGACAGCAGAAGTGTCAACAACATTACCATTAAGTACAGGTTCCCCATACCTAGAATTGATGATATGCTGGATGGATTGGCAGGGGCACAATGGTTTAGTAAGGTAGATTTGAGAAGTGGCTACCATCAGATTAGGATGAAGGAGGGGGATGAGTGGAAGACAGCCTTCAAGACAAAATATGGGCTGTATGAGTGGTTAGTAATGCCCTTTGGACTGACAGGTGCACCTAGTACATTCATGAGACTCATGAATGAGATCCTAAGACCCTTCCTATAGGTAAGTTCATAGTAGTATACTTGGATGATATTCTAATATATAGCAAGGATGTAGGTGAGCATCTAGGACACTTGGAACAGCTATTCAAAGTGTTAAGACAACAAAAACTCTATGGCAAGCTGGAAAAATGTAGTTTCTTGATGCATGAGATATGCTTCCTAGGGTTCATTATTGGCAGAGAGGGAGTAAAGGCAGATCCTGCAAAAGTAGAGGCCATACAGACCTGGCCTACCCCCACTACCATCACTCAGGTTAGGTCTTTTCATGGATTGGCCTCATTTTATAGAAGGTTTGTGAAAAATTTCAGCACCATCATGGCTCCTATTACTGAATGCACAAAAAAGGGAGTTTTTACTTGGACTAGTGAAGCACAAAAGGGATTTAGCTTGAAAAGGGATTGATAGACTACTCATATCAACAAGGTGCATCTTCTTTTCTAGGGAGCCCATTTGCTAAGAACTCCACAGTTAAGCGTGCTTGGTGGGGAGCAATCTTAGGATGGGTGACCTCCTGGGAAGTTTCTTGGGTGCGCACGAGTGAGGCCAAAGTGCGCTGGAAAGACTTGTGTTGGTTTGTGGGGCTAGTCTACAGTCTCTATGAGTAGTCACCGGTGGTCCGTTGGGCCGGGGTGTTACAGAGAACCTCCTATTCTAGAAGGTTATTCCGATGCTAGTTGGATCACTAATGAAGAGAATAACTCTTCTACTAGTGGATGGGTGTTTGTTTATGGGGGAGGTGCCGTCTCTTGCTCCTCTAAGAAACAAACATGTATAGCCGACTCTACGATGTCAGCGGAGTTTATCGCTTTAGCTTCAGCAGCTAGTGAAGCAGAGTGGTTGAGGAATCTCATGTTTGAGATACCTTTGTTACCTAAGCCAATTTCACCGGTGGCAATCCATGCGGATTGCATGACGGCTTTAGGTAGAGCTTATAGTCAAGTATATAATGGTAAGTCTCGTCATATTGCTCTTAGGCATAGCCTAGTGTAAGGACTTATCATTAACAGGGTCATAACTTTTGACTATGTGAACACTAAGTTCAATGTGGCGGATTCGTTTACAAAAGCCATGAATAGAGACTCAATTGAGAAAGCCTCAGTTGAGATCGGTTTATGTCAGTAAAATCATTTGGGAAAGCCCATTTCACGCATGAGTAACATCGTGTCTGAATTCAATGTGGTAAAGTCCTCTTGATTTTTGTTAAAGCAACTCGTTATATGACCCATCGTTGCTTTGTACCGTGATGGAATAAGGTAGTCATCTTGAAAGTTCTCAAGATCAAGGGTTGAAGAGCTCTTGGTGTTATATCCACTTCACGGGGATATGTTTTATACGTATTGAGAACCTACCTATATAAGTTTGAAGTGTGGCCGCTTCAAGTAGTCAAGATTGGCATAATGACTATGATAAACTTATGAATAAGATACGGACACGGCCTTATAATGTGTCAAGTTAATAACTTTGTGTTATTTGTTTTGTGTGTACTACATCTTCAAGTGGTTGGAAGGGTCATTTGATTCAATTCCTTATGGAAATCAATTCTGGCTCGATCACTTGTATAGTGTGTTGTACTAGGCGTTAATTCAATCCGTAGGGATATTAGCGTTGATGCATGAAATGTATTATGAGTTTTGGTAAATGAGAGATTTATTATACCCAAAATGGGGGAGGATTGTTGAACATTTAGTGTATAATAATCATGATTATTATAAATATTATAATCACCAAGTACTATGTCCGTAAGGCATTTATAGTAATGACAATATGAGGTAAAGGGACAAACCAAGTCAACTTGGTCAGAAGGCCATTGCCGACTCGGCTGTCTCTAAGAGTGAGCTAAAGCCGAGTCGGCTTTTGCTCACTGGAAAACTCATATTTGGTCAGAAGGCAATCGCCGAGTCGGCAATCCTTGGGGAGGAGAGACCGCCGACTCGGCGGTCAGTGGCTAGACTTTACCGTTGCTTTTCTTCCCGTTTTTCTTGAGTTTAATGCTTAAGATACCTTCTTTAATCTCATTATTTCTGAGATTATTGAGAGGATTATGACCAATTATACTCATGAATGCCCAAGTTAATGACAATTGATGATTTCCTCATCAATATGGTCATGAATGGTGATGAATGCCTTAGGCTCCTCTTGTGTATAAATAGAGGTGCTAGGCTCATGTATTTCTTGCACCTAATTTCTGAATATCTCTAATCTTTTCTCTCATTTGTTCTTTGCTTGTTTAAGAGAGTAATTAACTCTTGTTTCAAGCTATACATTGCTCATAGTTTTCTCAAACACATTGCTATTAAGTTATATATCCTTAGTACTAAGGGTATATTGAAGTTGTTTGTATCTCGTTGTGAATTTCCACATATCAACCCAAGTACCTTTGTGGGGGAAATATCACAAAAGGAAAGTGAGCACACGTCACAACTTGTATCAAGTTTTCGGGTAACGGTTGTCGTTACAACACAATCTTCAATAGTATTATTGCTTTTAATCATCTTGTAATCTTTATTTTGTCATCACACAAAGGGGTTTATACAAATTCCCGATTGTAATTTGTATTTGATTATATAGTTCCCAATAGGTGCAACCATGGTTCTGTCAACCTATGATGATTTTGAAAATTTAGTATTTTGAGGATTTTTCTTGTCATACGATTCTTGTTGTATATAAATATATACTTGGAAGGATTTAGTTTGATAGTGTTATTCACTTTTAGAGCTCTATATATATTTGGATGGATGTACATTAATAATGTCTAGAAGGTTAGACTTTCTAAGTAAGAATTTTTGGAAATGGTTTGCTTTCCGTAAGCTTGTTTTTTGCACATTGCTTTAGGTTGTGATCATCTGGTTTTATTCATTTAGGAAGAGATTTGGCATATACAATGTATCACTTGGATTACAAACATCAAAATATATAAATGATTATTTTCATGCTTTTTATGTTTGAGGTTGATCATTAGAATAGAAATTACCATCTAAAGAGAGCATCAAATGTCAAGCAAACTTCAAAGGATGTTATCCTCAAGCTAAATCGGGTACTTCATAATTTCAGCTTTTGATATGCATCCTCATCTGAGGTTTGAACTCTTTAACTATAAGATAGAAAGCTAGAACTTCACCTCAGTAATAATCTCTTTGATGTTATTTCATGACAAATATTTTCAATTTGAATATTTGCTTAGTTTAGTATGGATTGCTAAATGTTTCCAATTTCCACTTTCAAAAACACTAGAGTCCATAGATAAATGATTATTAATTTCTATTTAGTTTATTCTTTGATTATGATGAACATCAATGCTTGATTGTGGGATGAAATGTCAGTCGTTGTAAATTTGTATTGAGTTTAGGGATTATGATTTATATTTTTGGTTGCTTGAATTTTGTTTTCCATTCTTGAACATTCATAAGATAGTTTATTTTTTTCTTTGATTGGTCTTTCAGTTTGTTTATTCAGAAGTCAAGATTTTTGTGATAATGATCTATATTACTAAATTGATTAAAAATGAGACTGATGGAGTGCCATAGTTATTGAGAAGAATTGCTCAAGAGGACGCTCTTGTGTAAATTGTTGATGCTTTTTTCGCATGTTTTTTTATTTTATTTGAAACAGAGATAGAGAAAGAAATATAGACACACTTGTAAACACATTGTAGCTTCCAAGATGTTCGTTATGCAAGTCAAATACTGCTGCATTGTGTTCACCTGCCTATCTAATTTCTTAATTTTCAATTGTTTGTTGATTTTTGGATTGGTTTTTTAATCTATTGTTAGGCTTTTATGTGCCTTTTTTTTCACTATTTTTAGTCACTGATTACCAGAAAAATATGAGAAATTTGAAAGTGTTCAGCTTCATTCTGTTGATTCTGCTCTTTGTGGGACTGAGAAAGTTTAGCCTGTAAGTTCGTGTTTAGCCATTATATCTTTTAATGGGTTTAATATAAAGAACCAAAAAATTTGCAAAAAACTAGAGTTTGGATGGAGAACTGGGGTGGCAACAAGTCATTGGGTTTTTGGGTTCAGAATTCGAAACTGTTGGAGGAATTGGTGGTGGTGGTATTTGTTGAAGAAGTAAGGTATTTTCAAATCTTTGCTTTTGATTGTTCATCGTTTTTCCATATTAAGTGTTAGGGTTTTTGGTACTGATTCGCAGGTTTACGGTATGACTTTTAATTTTTTTTTTCATGTATTTTGCGTAACATTATATATTTCTCTCATTCTTCATTCCCCCAATAATTAGAGCTCTACGATGGTTTGAAAGTTGAAGTTCACTGATTTAGGGAGATAAAAATTTAATTTTTCTTGAAATGAATATTGTTTTGGGAAGTTCTGAAATTGACAGCCTATTTTTCTACACATCAAACCCTTTATGTAGGATTTGCATTCGTATGTGAAAAGATCTTTTAACGTCGTCATGTTTAATTTCTTGCTGGAAATTTGATAATTTACTTCAATTTGCTTTTTTTACATATTTACATTGTGATTGATTGGGTGTTTAATGTGTATTTTCTTGGTTTTGATTTATTGATCCTATTGCATTAGTAGGTTTTGGGTGTATTTTTAAGAAAAAGATTCATTTGAGTGAACTTGTGTCAATTTTATGATTTTAGCATACATAGTAGATCAGATTGTGAAACCTTGATAGTATTTCACTTTTTTGAGTGATTTCTTGATTTCAATTTTTTTTACTGTTTTGTTGTTTTTCATGTGCAGTGGTTGTAGAACAATTTTGATGTACCCAAGAGGAGCATCTAATGTTTGTTGTGCATTATGTGATACGATTACCCCTGCTCAATCAACGGGTACATTTTTTTTGGATGTACCCAAGAAGAGCACCTAATGTTCGTTGGGCACTATAATACCATTACCCCTGCTCAATCAACGAGTACATTTTTTGTGTTTTTGATTATTTATGATGATTTCTCAAAATTCGTAGTTTATGTTTTTTTGAAGATAACAGAAACCTTATACTATGCAGTTCAAATTTTTGAGGCACTGGTTGCATAATTTGATGTAGTTATTGTGTCTCTATTGACTTCTAGGTTACCTTCTTGGTCGATTCGAACATTTGGACATTGTTTTAGTTCACTCTTTTCCTGTCTCCTGTTAGGACAACAATAGGAGTAGCACCACCCCTTTGAGATACTTACAATACCCTTGACAATCCAAAAAAGTAGTGACGATCAATGACAACAGCTTGGACAACCAAGACGTCAACAACATCAGAATAGTAATCAACAACATGGATGCCCACAACAACAAGCAACCCACAACACCAACAACAACAACATATTCTTTTTGATAACATTAGTTATATATGATAATTAAATTGCTCATTCTTTTGTTCTTGAAATTGTTGTGTAATGTTGCAGATTCCAAAGGAGAGCAACCATTGGAAGAAAAAAAGAAAGAGAAGAAAATAAAAGATAATTGTGATTTCAGTTGAATTTTTGGTGAAAATATGATGGATTTGTACTTAGAAGTCATTCAGAAATAAAATTTTGTGAATTTTGTGAATTTATTACTTTCTATACTCATTTGCTTAATCATTAATGAGCATTGCTTAGCTTAAAACTATCTTGGCTATATTTTGTTTGTTTCTTTATTTCAATAATGTTGATGTAGAATTTTTGGTTGTAAATACCTGATTGATTTAGTCAAAGGTTAGATAGGTTTCAAGTGCTTGATCTTCATGCTTATTGTATTTGAGGTTCCATCATTTGAGCTTCAGGTTAATATTTAAAAATTTATTATACTTATCTTTTTTTTTTATCTCGTTTGGGAAATTTTGCTATTTTAAACTATGGTTCTTCAGAAATAAGAGATTAATTTGTGTCAACATTCATCTTGGCTCTCGATTTTGTATTTCTTTTCTCCATTATCAATTTGAGCTTTGTGAAATATCGACCCATCACTGTTCTATATAACCATTGCCAGGAGTGTCAACATTCATCTTTTGGGAACACCAAGCAGATCTTCAAAAACAAACTTAGCAAACTTGTGTTATCTGATTATCTTTCTCTGATAAATATTTGAAATGGGTTTATTTATCCATCTCGGTGAATCTGAGAAAGATTCTGGAACCTGTTGGGCTGAAGTTTCAGTCGAAGTTGGTTGATCTCGAGCGAGACTGTTAATCTTTGGTCGACGCTCGACCTTAAAAAGGAATTCTGATGTGTGCTGCACTTAATTTCGACCGAGATCTCATCTCAGCTTCCACGGATGCTTGAAAGTGCTGCCTTCTGATTTTGTTTTCTTCAACTTCGAATCCCGCAAATATATATTTCATTTAATTAGTTTTTAGTTTTAAAAAAAGGGTGAGTAGAGTATCACATTATTTAGATTTTAGTGGAGGTTATGGAATTTTGATTCATTTTCATTTTGTTGGTTTAGTGAGGATTAGCATTTTTTCAGAATTAGGCAGTAATTTTCATTACTTAGGCATTATCATTTAGTTTAGTCAAAAACCATTGTATTCCATTGCTTATTTGAACTATTATTGATTATTTCATTTAAAGTAAAGTTTTATATAAAACAGGATTTCTTTGGAGACATATTGCTACCATAATGTTTTTTTTTATGATTAGTTTTGAACCGATTTTAGTGCTAATTCAAATTATCGTCAGGCATCATTACCCCTTTAATACCAAAACTTGCCTTGTTGAATTGACAACAACGCAGCATTTGCCTCGACAACAAAGATGCACAACGAGTAGCGTTCACGCTTTAACAAGCCCAACACCCATCAACAACGTATGTCTAGCAACCATCAGTCGACATAAAGTGTATATAAAATAGAAAAGTGTATAAAGCCCTTCAATACATTTCCATGCCCTGTTTTGATGTTGTACATCTTGAATACTTGCATCATTCACACTTTTTCAATATATTGACATTCTAATATAATTGCATTCATATTATTATTAATGAAATTATATAAAAGAACATTATAAAATTTAATAGTGTAACTTGGAGGACCGCGTGCGTAGCACGCGGCCCCACAACTAGTAAGACATAAAAGCAGCAATAGTCCTTCCATATTAGAGTTGACCTAAAAGTGGATCTATCCCCCGTAAGGGATAGACCCATCAAAGACTAAACAATTGAATTGTTGAATAATCCAACAAACTATATACACAAAATCTCACAAGAGACGGTCTATAGGATAGAACACAAAATTGGGCCAGCCCATTTCCCTTAACTGATTTTTTTTATTATAATATCGATTATATTATGTTATAATCCTAAATGTAAGGTATTATAACCTCGAATATACTATTCTATAACCCCAAATATAAGTTATTATAACCCAAAATAATTTATTATAACCCCAAATATACTATGTTATATTTTGGGTTGGGTTTCATAGATTCCGTCTATAGAATAAACCGTCTCCCATGAGACTTACTGAACTATATATTTATATATGAATCATTTAATAAAATCTCCAATTAAATTCCTTCCTCAATTGGTAACTACCAACAAACATTATTTTATCCAAATTTAAACTCTTTAAAAGTCCTTTTGGTATCGACATAAATACAACTTAGAACCTTTTGTTCATAGTGAATTAAGATACACTAGTAGAAAAACTACATATGTTGCGGTTATACAAAGACGTAACATAAAAGAATTAGGCAGAAAAAATATAGAACATATGTTGCGGTTTTCCAAGAACTGCAACACATCGTGTTGATGGGTATGAAACATATGAAAAGAATGTCGATCAGAATGTAGATCGTGTTGATGAAATAATGGAGGGAGTTGGGGATTAATTAGGAAAATGTAAACTCAAAAGCTTTTGTACCCTGGATGTACAAAGTTCACTAAACTAACAGCCGTGTTGACAATTTTCAACATTAACTCAAAGTTCAATTGGTGCGACACAAGTTTCACTATATAATTAAAAGTATTAGGTGAGATGCTTCCTGATGGAAATGAACTTCCAAAGTCGACATATTATCCAAATAGCTCATGTGTCCTTTCGGCTTAGAGTACCAGAAGATTTATGTGTGTTCGAATGATTGTATATTGTATCGAAATGAATGAAAACTTAGAAGAGTGTCCTATATGTGGCTTATCACGTTACAAGTGTAAAAGGGCTCAAGATGCTAAATGGCCCCCGACTAATTGTGGTATCTTCCAATAATACCTAGATTCAAACACTTGTTTTCTATAAAGAAAGATTCGTTAAATTTTAGGTGGGATGTAAATAGTTAAGAAAGGTCACTTGCTCACACATCCAACTAATTCTTCGGAGTGGAAGAATATTGATAGGGTGCATAAGACATTTGGGGATGAAGTTCGTTATTTAAAGCTCAGACTGTGTTCGGATGGAATGAACCCATTAGACAATCTTAATTCTCAACATAGTACTTCGTGTAACACCCTCTAAATTAAATCCAGACAAACTTATAGATATTTCTTTATATAAATCAATATTTAGCTTGGAGCGTGTTAACGGTCACTAAGGACGACATAAAAATATCCATACAAAATTATTTATTTAGAAATAGAAAGAAGAGAAAATATTCAAATTACAACTTGATATGAAGTTACTTAATAGAGACATAAAATAAAAAGATAGACTTTAAATAAAATTTCTAGGCGTTTATTTAATGCATCCTCACACAAATTCTCCTAGAACAACCTGCAAAATAAGAGGATAAGAACAAGAAAGCAAGTACACAAAAATCAGCATAAACTGAGTAATATGACCCTATTCCGATAAAATAATAATAGTAGATTTTTGTTAATATTTATTGACTTGACCATTCCATTGAAATAAAATAATTTATAAACCTTTAAATTTTACCTGTCACAACTAGTAGGTCGGGACTAATCCCTGTTAACCGCCTACTTCAACAAAGGTCGTCACCTTAATAATAGTGGTCAATCACAAGAGTCCCTAGTGTGCAAACTCTTCTACTTGGATCACAACAAATAAAAGGAAGATAAAAGCGTTATAATATGGAATATAAATAATATGTCTTGTTGGTAGTTGAACTAATCCAACAAGACAAACTGTTCAACACCCTTACGGGCTACATTTTTCTCATAATTTTAGTTGAAATATAATCATCATTTTAATAACGGCCCAAGATTAACTGTCATGAAAACTTTATAACAATACAATTTATTTTTACTTTATAACACTTTAAACATTATTTAAATTTCAACCAAAGATAATCATAGTCAATTAATAAACTAAAAAATATGAAGACAAAGAATAAAAGGTCTCAAAACAAACCTTATAACGTGACATTAAAAATATTAATCATATTAATATAATCAATTTTATATTTTAAAATATAAAAGTATATAATATAAATTATCTCGAGTAACGGATTAGAGTATATGGACATCGAAATTACCTTAAGTAGTGTAAAAGTATTAAGGGTTTTGGGAACTAGTACACGTGGTTTCTATGGCTCCTCCAAATCTCCGTTTATAATTTTAAGTCGAAAGGGTTAGATAAACTAATTGTTATACCCCTTAAAAAAATTAATTATTTCCTTTTGAGGTTAAAGGTCTAAAAAGTTTGACAAAAGGTATACTCTAAAATTAGTGGTATAATTTTATTTCTAAACTCGTTGATATTTAAATTAAAAGAGATAAAATAATAGCAGAAGAATAAAATAAATAATACAAGAAAAAATTAAATCTAAATAAGATTTTAAGGAAAATAAGGAAAATGGGTTTATTTAAGAAATCATGACATGGGATATTAGTTTACAAAAAAAATTTTAAAAAAATAACAAAAGCAATTTTTTTAAAAAAATAAGAATATAGATAACATGAAAGAAAGAATGAGTTTCTTTTACTAACATCACGTAAAGATAACAATTAGAAAAGAAAGAGAAAAAGAAAAATAAAATAAAACAAATTTTTTTTTGAGAAAAAAAGAAATAGAGGGGAGGAGAGAGAAAGCTATGGTTAAAGAACTCAGATATCAACATCTATCGAGTTCATAGACCAGGAAATTATAGGAGAAATAAAGAAGAGAAGGAAGAAGGGATCGAAAATTCGCCTACCAAACATTCAAGGTAGGTTTTTCATTTATTCTCTTCTTCTTACTTCATAGTTTTCTGAACAAAAACGAAATTAATGTTTAAACACCAAAAAGATGAAAATTGGGGATTTCGATTTCTTATAAAGATTTAGAGAGAGAGGAATAAATTGTGTCTGTAGGGTTCAGAAATTGGCTCCATTTATAGGACAAAATTGTTGGTTAATAAAGGAAGGAATATTATTGATTGAGAGAATTTGGTTTGTAAATGGAATAATTAGAAAGATTGATGGCCATTAAGGAGATTTTGTAACAGTTGTATTTCAATTTCAAAATATTTTCATTTTTTGAAAATTATTGGAGTATTACATCTACCTCTCCTACAAAAAAGTTCGTCCTCGAACTTAAGTAACGAAAGAAACAAAAGTTTGGCTATAAAGAATGTCACATTCTTCCTCCGTTTTAAGGGGTTTCGTCCTCAAAACTAGACCTTATATGGTCTAAAAGTTCAGGTTAATGTTGTTTTATGGCATCCTCATACTCCTACGTCGCTCTTTTTGCTTTTGATTTGACAATAATACTTTAATTAGTTTGATGGTTTTATTGCATGTGTTTCTAGTTTTTGTGTCTAGCAATTTGATCGGACGCTCCTCAATGGCAAGGTTTTGGTTTAACTCAACGATTTCAGGTTGGATAATATGGGAAGGATCATGAACGTATTTGCATAGTTGGGATACATGAAACACGTTGTGGACCTTGGCTAGAACCATAGGTAAAGCTAATCTATATGCCACTTATCAAACTCTCTCCAATATCTCATATGGCCCGACGTATCATGGACTCAATTTTCCTTTTCTCCCAAATCGCATCACCCTCTTTGTTGGTGATACTTTTACCAACACTTTTTCACCAACATCAAACTCTAACTCCCTTCTTCTTGAGTCTGCATACGACTTTTGTCGATCTTGAGCTGCCTTTCATTCGTTCTTGAATAAGTTTCACTTTCTTCGTAGTTTCTACCATTTTGGCCCTAAATTCAAAGACCTTTTAACATTATCCCAACAAATAGAGCTTCTACACTTTCTCCCGTATAATGCCTCATACAGTGCCATCCTTATGCTCACATGACTGCTATTATTGTATGAGAACTCGATGTACATAAGGTGTTCTTCCCACGCTCCACCGAAATCTATCACACAAGCTCTTAACATATCCTCGAGGGTTTGAATGGTTCCATCTGTCTGCCCATCTGTTGGGGGGTCAAAAGTTGTGCTAAACTTAAGTATAGTCCCCATGGCTTCTTGAAACTTTTTCCAAAAATTTGACAAGAATCTAAAATTCCCATCTGAGACGAAATCCTTTAGAACTCCATGTAGTCTTATCACTTCATTGAGGTAGGCATTCGACAATTGTTGCATTGACCAGGTATCCTTCATCGCTACAAATCTTGCGGTTTTTGTTAACCGGTCTACTATAACCTAATTGCATTCTTTCTGGTTATTGTTCTCGGTAAAGCCATGATAAAATCCGTAGATATAGATTCCCATTTCCATCCAAGTACCGATAGAGATTGAAGTTTCCCACCAGGTTTCATATGTTGAATTTTAACCTTTTGACAGGTTAAACATTTTGCGACAAAGCTTACTACATCTTGCTTCATCCTAGGCCACCAAAAATATTTTGCAAGGTCCTTGTAAAGCTCATCTCCACCAGGGTGTATTGAGTAATTTGAGTTGTGTGCTTCCTTTAATATCTTCTCCTTAAGATTCTCATCATTAGGCACACACCAACGTTTCTTGTACCTTATTGTCCCATTTTGCATTAGCCCACATCCGAATCCATGAAGGCTGTTGGTGCATTAGTGAGTCTGAAAAACATGACTGTGAACTCATAATGACCATATCTAGTTTAAAAGGCTGTTTTGAGTATATCATCTTTTGAAATTCGTAGTTGATGATATCCTGATCTTAGATCAATTTTGGTGAATATGGAAGCTCCTTTTAATTGAACAAATAAGTCTTCAATTCTAGGTAAAGGGTACCTATTCTTGATGGTTACATTGTTTTAACTCTCTATCAATGCAAAATCTCAAGGAGTCATCCTTCTTATGTAACCTTTCTCTAATAATTCTTCCAACTAAACCTTCAATTCCCTCAATTCTGCTGGTGCCATCCTATAAGGTGCTTTAGAAATACGGCCTGTCCCCAGGACTACATCGATCTTAAAGCTAACTTCTCTCTCATGTGGCATCTCTGAGATATCATTGGGAAAAACATCTGGCAATTCTCTAACAATAGGGATCTGCGTTATATCCTCATCCTCCTTACTTACATCCTTAATGTTACATAGATAAATGATATGACCTTTTCTAAGGTAGTTGTGAAGTTTTAGGGCTGAGATTATGTTTGTTTTGGGTTCAGATGAGCTATTTTGATAAAATATTCTATTCCCCAAGGGTCATTTTAAGGTAACTTTTTGCTTAAGACGCTCAATCTTTGCTTGATACTTACATAACCAGACCATTCCCAAGATTATGTCAAAATCCTCCAAGGAGAATAGGTGAAGATTACTAGGAAGCTAGGTTCCAACGATGATAAGGGGGATATTATGAAAGATACTATTAGAAGAAACACTCTCTCGTGGACATGGTTATATTTGCTGAACATGTGGTTGTGGGTTTCAAGGCATGTTCTCAACGAAGGTTTTTCAGATAAAGAATGTGACGCTCCAGAGTCAAAAAGTATAAAAGCAGGGTAAGAGTTTACAAGAAAAGTATCGGTTACATCATTTGTGTTGCTTGCTTCAGAACGGCTCATTACTACTTTGTCCTTGACTATTGTTGTTGTTGGAGTTAGTTCTAGTAGGAGTTTGATACACGCGCTTTTCACGCGTGTTTTGCACCTATTTTTAATTGATTCTTATTCTTTGTTGTGCATATCTTACTTAACTTAGGCCTTTAATCGTCAAATTTTATGATTTACGCTTGTGGTGTAGTGGTTTCATTGATTTCAGGAGTTTTAGTCAATTTCGAGGAGGTTTTAAGGTGATCGGGCGCTTAATGAACCTCGGGAATCTAAGCCTGAGCCTTCGGATTAAAAGTAATAAATTTTGGTGAAAATTCAAGGAGTCGAGCATGGTCGACTGGGGTCGACCCCGTAGCTGTGCAAATTTCAAAGGTCCAACACTTACAAAATTTTCTAAGTCACAAAGATTGCCCAGCATAGAACCAGTCGACCGGTCGACTGGGACCAGTCGGGTCGACTGGTTTACTCCTGACAGCTACTGTTCATTTTTTGTCCGTGAATCTTTTGCCTCAAGCTTCCACAATTCCTTTTCCTTACGTGCTTCAGCCTTCCCTCCTGTACATCTGCTCCCCATGATGAAAAAGGTTACTTGCTTCACTACCTTGGCAATGATGATGAATACAAGTGGCGGAGCCTCTTGTTTTGGCTATATAATGCCCCATTTCTGAAGAAAAGAGACACACCCATCAGCTCCACAAGCTGAACCAGGCTCTATTCTCTCTTCTTTCTAAGCTTATTTATGCACTTGTATGCTTAAACACTTCTTTAGTCCAGAAACTTGTAGTAGTATTCATCAAAACACTTTCTTTTGGTACTTAAATCAAACATTTTGGTTGTAATATTGTAGATATACACTAGTAGATTGTAGTAACCTTCCTTTGGTAATTGATCAAGTATTTTTTCAGAAATTGTGGGTTTGATTTAACAATTGGTTTGAAGTATTCCTTGGGTTGGAATATTGAAAGATCTTGTTCATTTGTGTGATTGTCATCCCCCTCCTTAGTTGAGGGAAGTAAGTATTCTTAACTTAATTTTCTTCTTTGTTGTTGTTTGCATTATGAAGGATATGATATTTTATGTGTTTATGTTAAGTACCAACATGAGTGAATAGTTTTCTTGCTAGAGTTTGGGGATGTAGTTAGCTAATTATTTTGCTTATGGGGTAATGGGTTGATAATGAATATGTACATAAAAGAATATGTGAGTTCCATGGTAAGGAATCGAAAGCCCTACTTTGGGCAATTTGGTACACCCAGAAATTATGAACCACAAGGGGGATTAGGCTTCCTAGCACCAATACCAATTACCAAATCCATCCTCAAAACACAAGAACCGTTAGAGAGGAGGTATTTTCCGGAATGAAAAATGAGTGTCCACTTGAGCATTTAGAAAAATTCACCGAGCTTTGAGACCTCATGCCAGTGTGTACTGATAGCCCAGATTATGTGAAGATGCATCTTTTTCGATCTAATCTTGCAAGAGATGTGAAAGATTGGTATAAATGTCTTGAGTCCAATTCTTTGACTACATGGGGGGAGGTGAAGAAAGCCTTTTTAGAGAGATTCTACCCATCTATAAGAACCCAAGATTGGAGAAAGAAAATTGCCGGGTTTACTCAAGATGATTATGAAACTTTAGCCGAGGCATGGAACCGTTTCAAAAGATTGTTGAGGGCTTATCAGCACCATGAATACGGGGAAAACAACCTCAATACCTTCTTCTATGATGGCCTTCTCCCACAGACCAAGGCATTGCTAGATTTTAGTGTTGGAGGGCAATTGTGCAAAATCCCTCAAAATCAAGTGAGGGCACAAATTGAAGAGGTAGTCAAGAATTCATCATGGGGCAACCAAGGGAGAACTAGATCCAAGGGGATGTATGAAGTAAAGAACTCGGAGCTCCATAGAAAGCAAACTTGAAGCATTGTTGGATAAAAAGTTAGCTCAATTGGGTGTTGATAAACCTTAGAAAATATTAGCTGTCCAAACTCCCAACTTCACCTGTGATATCTGTGGGGGAACAAATCATGATACATCTTATTGCGGAGGGTCCAATTCGGAACATGTTGCAGCCTTGAATTATGGAAATCAAAACCAAGCCTCCAATTCCCAAGTGGGGTGTGGTTACCATCAAAATTCGAATCAAGGAAGGCTGAACAACCAAAGGTATAACAATGAGCCTTACAAGCATCCGAATGCCAGGAACCAAGGTCATCTAATTTCAACCAAGGGCCTAAGGGGGGTCATGTTCCATTCCCAAAAGAGTAAGCTCCCACTTGGAGTATGGATTTCCAAAATCAAGTCATGACACAGCTGCAAGCCATAACCCAAAGCAACAAACCCTTAACCAGCAGATGAGAGAAATTCAAGTTCATCTCAGGGTGGTGGATAATCAACTAGCTCAACTAGCCAACCCTCCTCCACAACCCTTATTTCCAAGAAGTCCCCAACCAAACCCGATTAACCAAGCACCTCCGCACACTAGTTAAACAATCAACAACGACCTACGGTTCCGCGCTCTATCAAACCCCCATTACTGCTTTGTCCTTGACTATTGTTGTGTGGAAATTGATGGTTTCTGATTCCACCTCAGTTGTCATTGTGGCCTCCATTGTTGTTGTAGCCCCCATTTTGCCCCTTGTGAGTACTAGTTCCCTTTGGAAACTGATTGGACGTATGTCCTATTTCACCACACTCATAACACCTTATTCTCTCTCCTTGACAATTGAACCCTAAATGACTTATAGTGCACCGCTTATAGACAAAAGATTTCTTGTTGATATCACCTTGACAAGCTTGATTGTTGTTGGAGTTATTGTTGCGATTGTTTTGGTGGTTCCCTCCATTATTATAGCGAACCCTTTTGTCTTAACCTTGGGTTTGAGAATTTCCTCAATGGTCCTTTCTTTTTTTTTCTGCCCAAAATTTCCTCCTCTTTTTAAAATTTTTTCCATGTTACTTGCCTTTGCATAGGATTCTAAAAGAGTTGAGGAGGTGTTGGCAGATAATTAAGAAACATAAAAAATATAAATGCTTATTAAATAACCATGCATTACCATTGAAAATTAAAGGTGTTTCCAAATATAGGGAAAAATAACTAATGGTAATTTGAATATTGTAGGCTAAATTTTAAATGGCTTAGGTTGCTTTAGGAAAACTATAAATTGAAAATTTCCTTCATTTGTATGTAGTAATTCAAGAGAAAATTTAGAGAAGAAAAATAACTCTGAGAAAAGAAGAGTTGTATTTTTTGTTTTTGTACTTTGGTATAAATAGTCATTTTGTTTATATTATTATTTCTCCCTCAAATTTGATTCAATAGAAAATTTGCATTATTTTCTTAACAAATGGTATTAGGGCTTGGTTGACAATTAGTCCACAATTACGATAAAACTAAAAAACGATCCTAAAAGAAAAAGTTAAATTTGAGTGGGAGAAATGGCTGCAGACAAAGGAGAAGTTAAACTTGAAAATTTTGATGGGAAAGATTTCGGATTTTGGAATTTATGCCAGAAAAAACTCTATCAACCTTTGGAAGAGACTAAGCCAGAGGGCATGCAAGAAGTAGAATAGAAGCTTTTAGATAGACAAGCAGTCGAAGTTATTCGATTGACGCTATCACGCAATGTGGCGTTTAACATTGCCAAGGAAACCACAACGGCAGGTCTCATGAAAGCTCTCTCTAATATGATGAGAAGCCATCAGCCTCCAATAAAGTTCATTTAATGCGACGGTTATTTAGTTAGAGGATGTCGGAAGGTGGATCGGTAGCTTAACACCTTAATGAACTCAATTTTGTCACAACCCAATTGAGTTCTGTTGAAATCAAATTCGATGATGAAGTATTAGTGTCAATACTTTTATCTTCCCTGCCAGATAGTTGGAATGCTACAGTCACAGCCGTGAGTAGCTCATCGGGAAGTAACACGTTGAAGTTTGATGATGTTCGTGATCTGGTTCTTAGTGAGGAGATTCGACGAAGAGAATCGGGTGAATCTTCATCTTCTTCACTATTGCATACAGAGTTAAGAGGAAGAAATTTAATCAGAAGGAATGAACGCGAAAGATCAAACTATCAAGGACAATCCAGAGATAGGAGGTCAAAATCCAGAAATCCAAATAATTTTCAAATTTCAAAGACTGTTAAGTGTTGAAATTGTGGAAAGATTGGGCACTATAAAAATCAGTGCAAGAGAGCACCAAAAGGCAAAGAAGTGAAGGCAGAGGCAAATGTCACTTCTACCGGAGAAGGTGATGATGCGTTGATATGCTCATTGGAGAGCAAAGAAGAGTCTTGGGTATTAGACTCTGGAGCATCGTTCCATGCTACTTCTAATAAAAACTTTTTTGAGAAGTATGTCCATAGAAAACTTGGACAGGTATACCTTGATGATGACCAACCTTGTGATATTGTTGGTCAAGGTAATGTTAAGATTAAGTTAAATGGGTCAGCTTGGGAGCTGAATAATATCAAACATGTTCCCAACCTAAGGAAAAACTTGATCTCTGTTGGGCAGTTGGCTCGTGAAGGTTACACTATAACCTTTCAAGGTGATAGTTGGAAGATTTCAAAGGGAGCAATGAAAGTTGCTCATGGTAAAAAGAATGGTACTCTCTATTTGACAGTTGAAGCGTGTTTTTCGATTGCAGTTGCAACAAAGAATGAAAACTCCGAGTCATGGCACCAAAGACTTCGTCACATGAGTGAGAAAAGAATAAATGAATCAAATTAATGCAAATTTTCTATTGAATCAAATTTGAGGGAGAAATAATAATATAACAAAATGACTATTTATACCAAAATACAATAACAAAAAACACAACCCTTCTTTTCTCAGAGTTATTTTTCTTCTCTAAATTTTCTCTTGAATTACTACATACAAATGAAGGAAATGCTCAATTTATAGTTTTCCTAAAGCAACCTAAGCCATTTAAAATTTAGCATAAAATATTTAAATTACCATTACTTATTTTTTCCTATATTTGGAAACACCTTTAATTTTCAATAGTGATGCATGTTTATTTAATAAGCATTTATATTTTTTGTGTTTCTTAATCATCTGCCAACAATCTCCCACTTGAAGACTGATTTCAATCTGTCTTCACACATGGAGTAGAACCTCAACTAGTCTTCTGTCATTTTAAGACCAATTGATGTTGAGCAAAACTTCTATTTGTCTATCGTCACTGTTTTCGTTAGCATGTCTGTTGGATTCTTACTACCAAGAATTTTTCTGAGTTAACACTTCATCTTCTAAAAGAGACCTGATAAAGTGATAACGAATACTAATGTGCTTTGTTCTCGAGTGAAACGTCGAATTCTTTGCTAAATGTATAGCACTCTGACTATCTCTATACAAAACATATTCTCTTGTTTGAACCCCAACTCATCTAACAAACCTTGAAGCCATATCATCTCTTTACTAGCTTCGGTCACTTCCACATATTCAGCTTCTGTAGTGGATAAAGCAACAGTCTTCTGTAGTTGGGACATCCAACTTACGGTTGTATTTCCAATTGTAAATACATAACCCGTTGTGTTCTTTCTATTATCGACTTCACCGCCAAAGTCTGCATCAACGTAACCTTGTATTTTCAATTCACTTTTGCCACAGTACAAACACTTATTAATGGTACCTCGTAGATACCTCAAAATCCATTTAACAGCTTCGCAATGGACTTTTCCTAGATTGGACATAAACCTGCTTACAACTCTCACTACATGTCCAATATCTGGTCTTGTACAAGCCATTGCATACATCAAACTTCCAATAGCCTAGGCATAAGGAACCTTGGCCATATATTCATCATCTTTATCTGTATGAGGGGACTGATCCTTTGATAGACGAAAATGACTCGCCAACGGTGTACTAACAAGCTTAGCATCAACCATATTAAATCTTTGGAGAACACGTTCGATATACTCTGATTGAAATAACTGCAAAGTGTTTCTCTGCTTATCTCTTGTGATTTGCATTGATAAAATCTTCTTTCCTGGACCCAAGTCCTTCATGTCAAATTCCTTTGACAATTGATGCTTCAACTTTATAATATCATTCATATTAGAACCTGCTATTAACATATCATCAACATAAAGTAATAGGAAGATATAACTGGACTGATATCTCTTGAAGTAGCAACAGTGGTCAGCGTTGCACTTCTGGAAATCTTCCTTATGCATGAAGTTATCAAACTTTTTGTACCACTGTCTTGGGGCTTGTTTTAGCCCGTACAAACTTTTCTTAAGTTTGCATACATCTTTTCTTTCCCACTTTTTATAAAACCTTTTGGTTGATGCATGTATATTTCTTCATCAAGATCTCCATAAAGAAATGCAGTCTTCACATCTAACTGCTCGAAATAAAGATCTTCAATTGCAACAATACTCAACACTGTTCTAATGGTATTGAGTTTCACAACAGGAGCAAATATCTCATTATAATCAACTCCTTTCTGTTGAAAACCTTTGACAGCTAGTCGAGCCTTATACCTCTTGGAATCATCGTGCTCCTTTTTTATTCGATATATCCATTTGTTATGAAGGGCCTTCTTACCTATGAGTAACTCAGTTACTTCCCATGCCTGGTTTGAAATCAGGGATTGCATTTAATCTTTCATTGCAAGCTCCCACTTGCTAGCATCTCTGGTCTGCGATGCTTCACAATAATCTTCTGGTTCCCCGTCATCAGTTAATAACAAATAATTCATATATTTTCACCTCTTATCACTAGTGGAAAAAAGTTATTGGCTGCTAAACATTAGTTGCGGTTCACCCTAAACGCAGCCTTTAATAGAAGAAAAAAAAGCGAAAAAAAAATACCACAAAGGCTGCGGTTTTTAGCCAATAACTTAAAAAAAATTACACTATTATAGGCTGCGGTTTTCCCACATGACCGCAGCCAATAAAGCCTCTAAAAATTTTTTCTATGCAGCGCCCATTAAAACCCGATTGCCTATATATACTCTTTCCCTCCTTCAAACTTAAAACCCTATTTTTTCTATGCGGCGCATTCCAAACTTCAAACTTAAAGCTTCCATATTTTTTCGAAAAAGATGATTATTTGCAGCTACTTGTTCGAAGAAGAAAGAAATAATAATCAACTTTTTTGAATAAACTGGGTCTTTATTATTTGCACCTCTTGTTGAGGATTTGAGAAAGATGCGGGATGAATGTGTTTTCGTGTTTGATGCACATGCTAATGAGCTATTCACCTTACGTGCAATGTTTTATGCACCATTAATGATTTTCTGGCATATGACAACTTATCAGGACAAAGGGAAGAAAGCATGTTCAATATGTATCGATGACATAGAATCCACGTGGATTCCCAAGTGCAAACATGTATTCATGAACCATCGAAAATTCCTCTCATGAGATCACCAATATCATAAGAAAAAAAAGACGTTTAATGCGGAGGTTGAGGATCTTGTAGCTCGTCAGCTCCTGACCGGTTATGAGGTTTACAAAAAGGTTAAGGGAGTTGAAACTATATTTGGTAAAACAGGGCAAGCTAAAGACCGACTATGTAAAAAATGATCAATCTTTTGGAAGCTTCCATATTAGAGAGATCTATAGGTTAGACTTTATCTTGATGTTATGCATATAGTGAAAAACGTATGCGGTGTCATACTCAGGACGCTAATGAACATTTCGAGTAAGACAAAGTATGTGAAGTCCGTGCGAGATTACTTTGAATGTAAGGGTCTTCGTCCAAAGTTGTGGCCACAGGTTATGATTTTATCCTTTTGAAAGAAATACGGGAGTTTTACAAAACAAAGTGAGGAATCCAGCACAACTCGGGGAGAGTATTTTACAAGGCACTATAAGCGATGAGATTGGTAACTTCATAGCCAAGTAGGTCATGGCAAAGCCTATTGGACTTCCTACATCTCAACATGAAGGAAGGCTTGAGGAAAAATGTAACAATTGACTCGAAATTGATCACACCTCTCTAGACAGTATTCTACAAGCACACTTATATGTGTTACATCATATTCCAAAAGTCCATCCTTTTTCTAAAGAGTATTTTAATATATTGTGTCCCAAATATCCTTCTAAAGGGGATATGGCATTGATGCAATTGTATAATAAGACGTTTATTGATTGGTTTCATAATCAAGTAATATGTGAAGAACTCAACGGTGTACATATTCGAGTGAGAATTATGTAAATAATATGAAGCTTTTCCATAATATTTTATGTACACCCTATATGATAGTATGTACACTTTTTGCCACAATATGTATATCTCAGTCTGATTTTCAGTTTTCACCACTTTAGTGGTTTTCACCTGATATGTATATATATATATATATATATATATATATATATATATATATATATATATATATATATATATATATATACACACACACACACACACTCGATAAATGATTTATTTGAACTCGATAAATACTTGCATATCCTCACAATACTGATCTTTTGTAATTATAGCAGACTTTAATTTTAAAAAATTGCATAAGATTAGTTCCTTAGTACATGCAGAAGTGTGCTAACATTTGAAGAAGTGTGAATAATTGTTTCTCAATAATGTTAGTTACACCTCTACACTAATCATTGATGCAATCTCACGAACTCAATTGTGGCTCATACATCGTCAAAGAACGAGCATAAGACTGATGATCACGAAGGATTTAATATGATTACCTGAATGAGAACACCGTTATTGTAGACTCACTGCGATAATAATCATCCAAATGATGGCACGCATGTTGAAAGGATCACAAGGATGCAGGTTTCTCATCTATGGACTCTTGAATTGCCTTCAAAACTGCTGGCATTAGCTTCTTGTTGCTAGCTACAATGCCTTTGTACAAGTCAAGATACTTTCCTTGGGAGAAATCCAAAGGTTTTCCAGCAGCATCATTAACAACTCCTCCAGCTTCTGCAAGTATAAGACAGTCACACCCCCAAAATATAAAGACTTAGAAAAAGGAAAAAAAGGAAATCAACAAGCAATGGCGAATTGTCATTCTAACCTGTAACAACAATGGCACCAGCAGCATGGTCCCATATTTTTTCACGATAACCAGCATGCGGAAAACGAAGATATATAGCACCATCGCCTCTACTTAAAGCACCATATTTTGCTTGGCTATCAATTCTAACCGGTGGTGCTTTGACTCCGAGCTTCTGTTGAAACATTCTAAAGATTAAAATTGGAGTATTCCCACTAAAAAACAAAATTCAGGCAACACGACATTTCATTACCCCAATACTATTTAGTGGTTCCCACTTAGAAAGGAGTTTGAGGGTTGGATCTACGCAACCTTACTCTTGTTAGTTATAACAAAGAGATCGTTTCTAATTGACCCTTGGTAGCAAACATTATCTAGAACTTCACATAAATAATAAGTGCATATGACTTAATGAGCTATTTTATTAGAGTCTATTGTAATCCAAAATCAAATATACTCCATTAGATTTGCATCAAACAGAAAGAGGATAATTTTTAAAAAAATTGTAACAAATGAGGAGAGAATGAATTGTGTGTATGAAAATAAAAGAGTTTAAATGTATGGATGAGATTAAAAGAAAGTCGTGGACTATTGTCCAAAAATAGAAATTATGCAAATTAAGTAGGACGGATCAAAATAGAAAATGCTGCAAATTCAATGAAAAGGAATGAGTAAATCTAAATATTTTGTCCCGTTGAAATAAGGGACACAAAAACAAAATTTTGAGGAAAAAAAAGATTCGTCTAAAAACCAAAAACTTACTTTTGCTATAGAGCTAGTCAGGTCATGCAAGGAGTGAGCTGCTTCAAATGATTCAAAGAATGATGCCTCTTCAGAATTTTCTGTTGGACTTACAGTCACCTGAGATAGTTGGAAACCACAGGGTGCAACAAATCATATGCATCAACATTGATTTAAGTGTAATCATAACATTAAAAACTACACCAATCACACGGCGAACATACTTTAATCGGAGAAGAAGAACCATCAAGCGACTCCATAAAAGTTCCATTGCCGATGACTGCTGAAAAAAGACAGCCAGTTTGACTGCCTGAGCTTTGCACACCAAGTGGTACTAGAGGAAGATTTGGGCAAGCCAAGACTCCAAGGACTACTTTTCCTTGATCCAGCAATGCTAATGCTATAGCGTATTGATCTCCCCTCAGAAACCTGATATGACATAAACTCAAAGGAATCAAAATCAAGAAACCAGAACCATAAGCAAAACAATGCTTAATACCTTTGCATTCATTAAACTCAACTAGAGTCAAACTCAAAAATGACTTTCTATATCTCATTGATTCAATAAAGAACATGGGACAAAAGGTAAATAAGAAAACAGAATTAAAAGGATTGAAAGAGATACGGCATTTAAGCATTCAATCTTGCACCCAGAAAAACAACATGACAACTTAAGAGTTCCGACACTTGTTGTATGATTTGTTGGGATCCATGATCCAGATTGTCTTATCTCTTAATAAATGAATCATGCATGGAGATGAAAGTAGCCTGGTCCAAACAGGATCGATAAGGCCATATGGGTGAATAATAAGTCAAGAAGCGTAAATAAGTCTTTGCTACAGCAATCTGATTTTCATCAATAAAATAATTATAGCCCTCTGTGATGTTTATTAATGAAATAAGAGTGCCATAAAGCTATAGTTTGGATAATTCACCTTCATAATAGTGCAAAAGATCCATCAATACAAAGCAATAGCCACCTAAAGAAACCTTGCTTTAAGTTTTTACCTATTAATTCACCGATTAATTTGAGGGGTGTTGTGGGGGAGGGGGAATCCATGTATAACTGAAATTATAAAAAAGAATAGAACAGATGAATAGCACATATTCAAGGTATTATCTAAAGAAAACCAGAACCACACAATGCTCAACCAATATCCTGAATCCAAACATACCCTTTAGTACCGTCTATAGGATCTAGAACCCAGTGCCGACCTACAGCACCACCCTCAGACCTACCATTATCAATAAGATTAAGCACATCTTCAGCCGACAAGGGTGAAATGCCATAAGTATTCTCACTGCCAATAGATTCATTTACAAGCAAACGAATGCGCTCTAAAGTATCTCGTGCACCATCCTTCCTCAGATCACCAGAATCCTAAAACAAAAGCAATGATGTACATTAAGTTATTCACAATAAATTTGATTATTGTATCTAGATTCTAGTGTACTGCGGAACCCCAACCAACACATTACCTCCTCAGCCACCAAAGAAAAAGGTTCAAATGAAAGTTCACGCTCAAGAACAAAGCTAACAACAGCTTGTGAACCTGGTAAAATCACACGAATAAAAAATAAAAATATAAAATTAAACTTTTTTTTGTGATAGCTAATTGCAAAAGGCAGTCAAAAATTAACCTTTTCTTTAAAAATAAAATTAATAAAAAATAAAAATATACAAATTAAACTTTTTTTTTTCACTTAGGAAACTATGCTAACCATGGAGAAATATTTGATGGATAGTGTATGGTCAGCATAATTTTGACCCACTACATTATACTTCATGGAAAAGCTCAGTTGGGATTTCTACTCATCAAATGATGTATGCACGTAATAACAAGACAAAAACATTTGAGATATGTAGAAGAAAAATAGAATATCAGGGCATATGAGAAGCCTTGTCCTCCAGGATGAGTCATGAGATGCAAGATGAAAAGCCGCAATGTCATATACTTTATGTCATAACTTCCACCACAAAAGCCTTTGTTTAAGATACAACAAGCTAAGAGATTTGTTCAGCCAAAGAAAAAATAAAAAATAAAAATAAATAAAATAAAAATAAAAAACCTTTTTTTCACTTAGGAAACTACACTAACCATGGAGCAACAATTAATGGACAATGTATGGTCAACATAATTTTAACCCAGTACATTATACTTCATGGAAAAGCTCAGTTAAAATTTCTACTCATCAAGTGCTTTATGCGCATAATAAGACAAAAACATTCGAGATATGTAGAGGAAAAAAAGAATATAAGAGCATATGAGAAGCCTTGTCCTCCAGGATAGGTCATGGGATGCAAGACGAAAACCCGCATGTCATACTTTACGTCATAACTTCCACTACAAAAGCCTTTATTTAAGATACAACATGCTAATATATTCATTCAGCCAAAGAAAAAAGAGAAAAAAAAAGGGGGGGAGGAGGCACTCTTTCGGCTACTTTACAAAACACATCATTTAACACCTAGAATTTCTTAAATTTACACCATTCATAGAAACTTGAATGAAAATTGGGGAATGACTCCACAACCAGTATTTTGTGCTAACGTCATTTAGGGAAACAAGACCCCAGTTAGGGAGATATATGCTCAAGCTATGTTACTAGTTTTCATCATCATCATTATACCTAAAGTATCTCGCTCATAGAAACTATGATTAATGTTTTGGCAGTGATGGAAGACAGTAAACCATACTCATAAAGAAAAATTTGCCCAAGAAGTCCCATGACTCAAGGAAGAACTGCAAAGGAAAGCCAAGCAAGACAAGACAAAAAAAGAAAAAGGAAAAGGAAAAAAAACAAAAAAAAAAAAAAGCAAAAAACAAAAACATGACAAGACAATGCAAGATAAATATTAAGACTAATAGTATGAACATAGACGTATAAAACTAATCATAAAAGCTAGAACAATAAATAAGACATAGATTACGTAAGTGTAAGGGTAGGAGTATGTCACTATTCAAGGTCTAAGACACAAATATAATGTCTACAACTAGTTTTACCCTTTATCAAGTCCTCGGTGATAGCTGCAACTGTAACTTCTCTTTCCATCAATAGTGATGATTTCTACCCTTCTCAGTGACGCATTGGTGGGCTTCCTTTGCACATTTCTAAACTATCTCAATTTATTTTTGTGCATCTTTACAGAGATAGGTGCAACCGTTAGCCTTTCTCTCAAAACCTGGTTCTTAAAATTTATCCATCCTCATGTAATCTAGACATCAAACTTAACATTCGCATTTCTACTAATACTCTGTCACATTCAACAATGCTGATCAAACTGCAACTCAGAAGAATTTACCTTTTCATTTAATCGAGAAACTCTTATCACATAGTCATCAACCTTGAATTTGATGCATTACATCTTCATCAATCTCTCCATTTCTCTGGATTACCGATCCTACAGAAACTAATAAATATCAAAAGCCTAAAGAGCTTCGTGTTGATGTTTTATTTTCAAGTTTGATTTGGCTACTTGATAAGACTTTTAGTATGGTTTAGTGACCCTTGGTATGATTTTAGACTCTTAGTACGCTTATATTAATAAAGTACGCGTAAAAGACTAAATTTGTAAAAGAATATGAAAAGTTGGAGTTATTATAAGTATGTGTAAGGCTGAAGGTTGTGACTCTTCTAATGTCACCATTATTAGTAAACCACTTTCAACCGCTATATAAAGGGATTTTGTACTCATCCTTATATACAATAATATATTTTTATTACTGTAATCTTCTTCTCCAAGAAACTCTCTCTACAGTCTTCTTCCCTCCAACAGATTCTAAGTTAGTAACTATCAAAGGGTAATGATGTAACCAAGAATTCAACCCAGAAGATGGTTAGGTATGAAATGGACTCAGATCGAGGAAACATTCCAACCAAAAAGTTAACAGTATTTTCCCATCTCATCTCAGGTCAACACTTCATTTCAAAAAGCACGAGGTGCACCAAGGTGCAAAAGGTCACTACAACCTAGTCACAAACACAATCTTTCTATAACTTTCATATTCTTCTCTTAAAAACTATCTCTACTCTCTACTTTAATCTACAATTAATATAATAGTCATAAGTTTTAGGCATCGGTTCCGCATATAGCCATAAAAAAACCAAATCTCATGGCTTCTTCATCTTCTACATCCCATACCTTCAACCAAAATATAATTCTTATTTTCAATGGGGAGAAAATAGGTTTTTGGAGTGTTAAATTGTAGACTAGTCTAAGAGCCAGAGATGTGCGGGAAGTAGTGGAATGTGATCCTAAGGCTAAAACCAGATTTTTTTCAAGTTGTTGGTGAAACACCGTTAAAATTGGCAACTCCATCAATGGAGAAGATCACCAAAGACTAAAGTACTTTATTGCATATCCTTCAAAATACTGTATGGAATACCATTTTTCCAAGAATAGTTACAAGTCTAAGAGATACCTTGCTGAAAGAATTTCAAAGAAGTGGGAGGATCAACCGATCAACACCATCAGATATTAAAACTTGAAAAGAGATTTTGGGTATTTGGGTATGAAATTTGGAGACAACATCAATGTTTACTACACAAGAATCCCAAATGTAGCAAATTAAATGAAGATGTATGAAGATGAGATAAAAAAAGATGTGGTCAACAACACGTTGAGCACCGTGACAAAAGCATGCCATAGTGCAATCGATGTGATGGAATCATAGAAAGCACAAAAGACATGTCAGCTCTAATAGTATTAGAGGTGATAAGCATGATGAAGGCTCGAGATGAAAGAGTAAACAGTAGAACAATGACGAGTATGGAAGATGCATTTCGGACTAGTCACAACAAGAATGACTAGAAGCATGAAGTCAGAAATGCTTCTAAGTCTAGTTATGCTAAAGGAAGAAATGTAGCTAAAAAGAAAGACAAGTAATCTATAAGTGGAAATTGCATGAGAACTAATCATCTGGAGAGTGATTGCAATGGCAAGGCAAGCCTCAATGTAACGACTGCAGGTGGTTTAGCCATGTAGAGAAAGAACGCAAAATAAAGCAAAATCAAGTGCAGGCGCAACCACAAGCTTTAGAAGTAGGTCACTCGTTAAGTTTGCATGAAGGTGTGAATCAACTAATTAATGATTAATTGGCGGTCTATGTTACTTGGACTCGGATACTGATGTCGGATACTAGTACGTGTCCAAGTGTCAAATACGTCTAAATATTCAATTTTATGCCTTAATGAAGAGTCTAATGTCATAACAATGTACGAACATCAAATATCAGACACAGGTACGTGAAGTAAAATGAAGAGTCCGATTAACATAATAGGCAGTTGGTGCAGTAGCCACATGAACGATTCATCCTGCTTTATTCAGCTTGATACTTCAATCTAAGCCGATGTTACCCAAAAAAAAATTGATCTGATACGAGAAATGAAAACGAAAACGAGAAACCTTAATCTAGAGTTTTCAAAACGTCAGGAAACATAGATACAATTTTAGTTGATATAATATTTTGTTACACCTTAAAATAAAAGAATATAAGTAAGAAAAGAAAATCACTAAAAGGTAAATTATTAAAAATAAATGATAAAGAAATGAAAGAATTTGCTATTAGAAATGACAATAGGCTTGAAACTATTAACGACAAAGGTTAATATCAAAATTGAAACTATTAATGACATAAAAGAAATACTTCACTAGCAAAGAAATATCAAAATTATAGAGCATAAAAATGAGCTTGAAACTATTAATGACAAGGTTAATTGTTGTAAAACCTACTATCACTCGTAAAAGAGATGGCAATCAGAAAGAGAAACAAAAAAGGAGGTGGGAACCCAAGGAAGAAGAGAAATGGAGGCGGAGAGGGAAATGAAAAGCGAGAAATGGAAGATAAAGAAATCTAATGGTAAGTTTTCTATCATCTTTATTTTCTTTCACCTGTATGCCAAATTCATAAGTATTTTGTTTGTCCTCAAAAACCGAAATGCCACCGTTGGCGTCTCAGATCATTTTTCGGTGCTGGTTCGATATGAATGATTCACAACAGAATTCAATATTTCGTGTTTTGCGCATCCATGGTCAAAAATCCTCTCAAATTAATAAAATAGATGAGATTGAAGATTCTGACACATGGTACAAGGTAATCATTAAACAAACATAATATCATAAAGTAGTTACAACTTACAAGACGAAAGCTACCATAAAAGAAGAGATTCAAATGATTAAGAAGTTATCCAAGGATGACAGAAATGGAAAGATAAGAAAAGCACGATATGTAGCTTATTTTATTTGACTACAAGTTACAATTAGGTCGTTACAATTCGTCATATAATCACCTCATGGACCCACTCGTATGGAGACACCCACGATGACCCACGGGTAATGAGTGATGACTTGCATACACACTTAAATACGGTTCACTCTCCCAAACCATATGGTAGTACACACTAAACATTATATGTAAGTTCATAACCCACTTTTTTAGTGATGTGTGATCTTCCTCACATGTAAAGTATTTCCAACACTCGTCCTCACATATGAGCCACATCATATCCAAGAAGCACATTTGGCTCGGACAACATGTTTTGTCTAAACAATTTGTCACATAATCATCCCATGAGCGTATTCGTGTGGTCACACCCATCGGGCACTCGTGGGCTCAGGCCCACGAACATGCGAGTAGCGAAAGTTGACTTACATACACATTTGATGAGGTTCACTCTTTCCCGAAACCATATCGTAGTAGGAGGAAGACCAACCAAGCACTATATGCAAGTCCACAACCAAATATTTTAGTGATAGAGTTCTTCCTCACATGTGAAATATTTCCAACATTTACTTATTAAAAATTTTGCAAAGTCCTAGCTAACTCACATAGGATAAGCAAAAAGACTTATTAAGATATATGAAGGGAACATTAAGCTATGGTATCTAAGATAGTGATTGGGCAAGATCTCTTGATAATATAAAGAGCACCTCATGCTATACTTTTACACTAGGAAATAGAGTATTTTCCTAGTCATTTCATAAGCAAGATACAATGGCCCAATCTAGAGCAAAAGAGGAAACATTCTAACCAATAATTTAACCGAATTTTCCATCTCTCTAATTTATACTTTCCTCCAACAAATTCTAACTATCAAAAGGTAAATGATGTAGCCTAGAATAAACGCTAAACAGGTATGGAATTGAATCAGAATGAGGAAACATTCCAACCAAAAATTAGATGTTTTCCAAATCAGGTCAACTATTGACCATCAACATACACATTAGTCAAGAAACGAATTAATAAACAACTTACTAGTATCATGCATCATGCCAACTTAATAACCTACAACTACAATGCAATTTTACATAAATGTCTCTTTATGCTAATGGCAAGTAATAATCGCAAACCATTACTACAACAAATAGATTTTCTTCACAATGCGATAAATATTCTAAGATAAAGAATGAGTAGATATCAGCACGTGATTATAAAAAGTTATAGTACAAACCATAATCTGCAACTGTTACTGGGCTTTTGTCTAGTTTTGATTGAACATCTGATTGCAACAATGATTTTTGTACTTTCTGCAAAACACCAAAATTTAGGAATGAAAGATTTACAAAATGTTGGGCATAATAAAAAAATATCATTTGAGTAAAAACCATGATTGAACTATAGCAAGAAGATAGTCGGATTAGAAATTAGGCAATGGCTACCATTCTCAAATAGTGTGCACTTTTCATTTGTGTGAAGTGACACATGATGTATTCTATCAAGGCCTAAGGGTCACTTGAAAACAAGTTCATTTAATCACTAACAAGGGTTTAATTGACTATATCAAACCCCCAAACCCCTCGTATAGGCGCGAGACACTAATGGCATTAAGCCATTGAGGAAGATAAGCCAAGAAAACACTTCCGCAATTCAAGTGTGAAAGAAATAACATACAATGGTATGAGAAAATGAGAACTTAAATCCAAAGAAAACAACATAGAACAAGGGGTGAAGGAAGCTTCATGCCAATCGGGTCAATTGATTGACCACTTGGATATTAAAATTTTCAATGAGAATTGAAATTGTCCATATGTATATATATATATATATATATATATATATATATATATATATATATATATATATATATATACATGTATATATATATATACATGTATATATATATATATACATGTATATATATATATACATGTATATATATATATACATGTATATATATATATACATATATATATATATATATATATATATATATATATATATATATATGTATATATATGTATATATATGTATATATATATATACTAATATATATACATATATATACTAATATATATATATATATATATATATATATATATATATATATATATATATATATATATATATATATATATATACGCGTAAAATATTTGTATTCATGATCAAATATAGCAAGGGTAATTGTTAGAAAAAAAGATTCTTAACTGAGACTTTTGTTAGTTCTTTGTTATTTCGTTAAAGGAAAAAAAGATTGTTAACTCATAGACTTTTGCTAGGTCTTAGTTATTCAATTTAATCATAATGTCAGTTTTCTGATAAATTTTAAAATATACTGAATTCTATAGATTGCAAATTTTACTTTTTACAATATTGAGTTTAAGTTGACTATGACTTTTCAGACATAGAACAAGATCAAAGAAAATTTCAAGATAAATCAGCTAACCAATGTCATAGGTGGCTTCCACCTAAGCGAGCTTGAGGGTAAAAGAGGTTGAACGTACGCAATCTACACTTGTTTATGAAAACAAATAGGCTATTTCTGATTAACTCTGGGTAGCCAACATCATCACCAAATTTACATAAATAAGAGGTGCATGATCTAATGAGCCAATAAATATAGTCCTCTTTAGTTTAAAACCAAAGAATCATAAACCTTATCCCTATTAGAATTCTTTCTCTCCCAATTTAAATTTGTTGCACAACATAGAAGCTCTCGGTTCAATTTGTATGATGTAAGTAAATTTAAAGAGATTGAGATTAGTGAACAAGATCAGTGACCAACAAGAAAATATTCTCCATTGAAAAAGTCAATCATATTTCATTTTCAAAATTAAACCCGAAGAACCCAACATAGCAAAAACTCTAAAGTCATTAATCTTTTAGATACTAACTTTATGGCTATTGATGTAAAAAAAATCAAGTCTTTAAAAATCAAACCCTGGGGGTAGGCCAAAGTAGCCGCAAACTTTTGAAAAATATGAATTTAGTGTTAAATAAAAAAATTTAAAAACTAAGGTTGAAATAATTAATTCCCAATATAAGTGTGTTCCATCCAAACCATAAATAAGTATTTATTCTTTGTTATTAATAGTTAACAAAAGGCACCTATTCAAAAAGTCAAGTGAAGCTTTGTTCTCTTATAGTAACAGCGAATAATTATGATTTTTAACAAAAAGAATAATTAAAAAAAACATATTATCTCTTTTCTATCTCTCTTAATATGGTCTTTTCTTTTGATTTTGAATCATTTTAATTTCACAATTTTTGTCTTTGAATCTATTTTGGAGACTCATTTTCTCTTATTACCTAATTTATATATTTTTTATCCACTTGTTTTTTATAAGTATTTCTCAAGTTCAAAATCTATCTAACCACAATCTCCTTATCTCCTTAGATATCCTAGTTTTATAAGCGAGATAAACTAGGTATGAGGATAATCAAAAAAATTAAAAGGTACCCAAAAAGCTATACCAAACGAAACAATGAATGTGAGCATAAAAATTAGTTCATCACTCATCTAGACTTTTTCTTAAAAAAAATCCATCACTAACCAAACAATCCTTGCAACTAAAATCAAAAGACATGGCAACTAAAGATATTTGAAAAGCACTAGAAATAACATGAAACTCCAAAATTTCACATGCCAACACCGTAATCATGCATAGTACTTCCTCTGGTTGCTACATCTCTGTTTTTCATGCTATCAGACCAACGCACAATTTTAATCTTTAATATCATATGATAAAAAATTCTAAAAATTTAATATAATGAAAATATGCATTAAGACGAATCAAACAAAATACTTGACTATGTTCGTCACAATATATAGAGAAGTACATGTCAAATGAGATCAGTTGATGAACAGTAGTTGCTACAATGATTGTAACAACTATTAAAACCAAAGTACATAGCATCACTGGAAATCAACTTTACAATGGCAAGGAAGGAAGAAAATTGTTACATTTTCAAAGTTGCATAAGATGTATTTAAACTATATTACATTCAACGGCTTCTAAAAAACCAGGATTAGGGAATTAATGTCAATAACAAACAACGAAAGCAATCAAACAAAGTATTGTTGTAAAGTAGAAGAAAAAAAGAACCGTTAGATCATAAACTTCACAATGTGTAGGAATTAATTGATATGATTTTGTCCTTATTTTTCATATCTAGTGTAAAATAGGTCAAAGTTAATGGAAAAAGAAATGGGGTTAGAGAATGAGAATAAAAAAAAGTGAATGATAAAAATGATTGATTAACACAAAGAGAGTATAAGTTTGAGGATTAGTTTAAAATCTGAGTGGGATCATTGACTCTTTGTCAAAAGAAGGGTGTAAAATCGGTGGGACAAATTAAAGTAGAAAGTAATGCAAAATAAGAGGGATAGAGAGAGTATGATTAGGTCCACCATATCGCTTTTGTCCGCTTCTCTATCTTCCACATCCCTAATTTTAACCAACTCACTATTGTAGAACTTAAATTTTTTTAAAAAGTTCTTTCTCCTAATCGCCAACTGATCCATTGCAAAGCTGAATTTTTTTTATTTCTACTAATTGCTAAATTCTCCTTAAATACATAGAATTACAAAGATAAATCGAATTTTAAAACTCAAATTCCCCTTCATTAATTGACAGAGATTAAATGTATCTGGTCATTCTCATAAAATCCTATCCTTTCCTCTTCTCCTCTCAAATAATTTGAGTTATACATAGATATTAAATAGGTTTTAAAAACATTAAATTAAAGATTAATTGTGCAGTAGGATCTTGAAATTCTCATTTTAGTTTCATAGTTACAAGGTTCTTTGCATGTGACATGACATTTATAAGTAGTCAATGAACAATTGTACATAAACATAAATCATCCAAAAATATAATACTACATGAAATTTATTGAAGAAATATAGTACCTGACAAAGACGGGCAGCAAGAGAAGCAGCTTTTTTGGCAGCAGCAAGCTCCTTTTGGTAAGACTGATGAACAAGTGATTAAACAGAAAGGTTTAGTTTTTCGAAAAATAAAGTGGGTTGTTGTTCTTAAGCTACTTAAGCTTATATACATGGTGACTTCCTTGATTTTCTTTGTCTCACAAGTCAAAGCCCAAAGGGATTTTTTTTTGTTTTTTTTTTTTATTTATTATTGAGAGACAAGAAGGGAAATAAATACTTTGGTTGTAGGGAAAATCAAATTTCATCTCTTCCGGTTTTTTAGTATAAGTTAATTTTATTTTTTTATATTTATACTATAAAAGAATGGATGAAAAAAATGTGGATCCAACAAAGAAATGAATGTGTTATAGATGAAATCAGAGATCAAATAAAAGACTAATGTCTAAAATAAAAATGTTACAAAATAAGATAAACATTCTAAATAAAATGTAAAGCAAAATCAAATATACAAAGAAAGTACTCCACATATTGTGAAGTGTGTAGTTGAATAGATCATCTACATTAGTAAGACAAACATTTCACATAAACAAAAAAAAAACATAAATTACATTTTGAAACCAAAAACTACTTCTATAAAATTTGATGTATTAGATATGAAAATGCAGAGGAATTTGCAACTTCAACTCCAATACGCTATCACATAAACACTCAAAACTCTTTCAGTTTATCTTGTATAAGACTGTCTTACTATGAAAATGTCTCATATAATTAACTTATTTTTTTATTAATCACTTCAAGACTGTAAATGATTTATTTAATGTTATAAGTAATCACTTTAAGACTAAAAAGTGATCATTTCAAAATTGTAAGTGATCACTTCAAGGCAACAAATGTATATTGGCAACCGTCTCATTTGAGAATTTATGAAATTATTTCATTTTAAGAATTTCTTGTAAATATAGAAGTGTTACTGGAAAGCAAAACCCTAAAAATTGGTCCTCAGTCAAAGCCCACTATTAAGAAAATCAGTAGAATAAGTCAAAAGTAACTTACTGTAACTATCATAGCCCATTACTACATTGTCCAAACAGTTACGCTTGCCCATAACCTAATTGTCAACCCACATACCCCTTCTATCAATCATACATCACCATATCAGCATTTGTCTCTAAAGGTTTTCTTTTTATAAATACACTATAAATGACCCTCCTGAACCAATTCACATAGGTTCAGGAGACTTGCAAACCCCTCAGACTCACAAAACAGCAACCAACATCCAAACTTGTTGTCTAAGTAAGACACTTGCATCAAATGGTGAGAGGAGGATCCTTGAGTAACCTAGCAACATGTCCCAACAAAGAGAAAACCCTCAGCAACCTCACAAAGCAAGATAAAGCCCCAAAAGTCCCAACTGTCAGGGAATAGGACACTTTGATCAAGCATGACTGTCTGAATAAGGCTTATGCACCAAATCTCTATGACAGGGAGGCAGGACTTAGCAAGAGCATAGAGGGGTCTGGAAAAGACCTAGGTACATGGACCAACCAAGAAAGATTCAAGGAAAACCCTAAGAAGTCCAACACACCTTCAGAAGACCAAACAGGCACAAAACACGACACTGAGCAGTTATCTGTTAACCAGCAGACCTAGGAGAGTCCATGGAGAACAGCTGAGGGCAACCTAGACCTTTCCAAGGGTAAAACTGTCATCTCTGCACATGGTCCTAGCCACCAAGGCCCTAGGACCCTATTGAGCATACACCTGGAACACTAGAAGGCTTCAGCAAGGTGGGTCGGTTAGCAGTTTTCAACCAGTTGATTACTAGGCCTATTTAAGACTGTTTTAGGATCTTTAAATTGTGCACATGATATGGCACGTGCCCCTTTTAAGGCTTGAGGGATGTTCAAGCCCAAGTAGTGTTATTTTCAGATTAGAGGCTCTATATAAAGGGCTCATTAGCTTGTAATAAACTTAGTTTTCAGTTTTTAATACAACTTGGGATATTTTCCTTTCTTTGAATGTGAGTGAAGCATTCTTGGTTTTGTGAGTGAAGCAAAACCACCCCCATTGTTTGATTAGGGAGTGAACCTGATCTCACATTGGAAGAGTTGAATTGTGAGGGTGAGTGAAGCCATTGCCAGAAGACTCCCTACTATCAATAAGCCTCAATAACAACAAGTCTGAAATCTCAGACTTTTTGTTTTTCATCAATTGTGAGTCAAGAACATTTCAAGATTGTCTTCTTGGGCTCCCAATTGATTGCACAAGACTGAGTGAGTGAAATCCTCCTCATTTCCGTCCACCTCCTCTCAATGAAAAACATGATACTTACCTTGATACCCATTTTCATTATCAAAAGCTCTTGAACTAACTAGGGTGTCCAAGGAGCTATTCGGGAATCACCTCGAATTAGCCTTCCCTTGTGGTTGCAGGTCCCAAGTGATTACGGAAGTGGAAACGTCATCAGGTCAAATTGATCATATGCATGTACTTTATCTTTTTATTTCCTTTTCAAGGAGTTTCGTCCAAAACATTTAGCGTCGTTTGTGAGAATTATTTCTTTTTTTTGAGCATAAAATCCATGATACCACAGTCCACAGAGAAAGACTCACACAAACCAAGCTACTAACATAAATCTTGCAGCCAATAGCCACAGTTCACACCACTGATTTCAAGACATTAAAAGGTATGAGTCATCTTAACAAACAACAATTTGATAAGTCTTGGACAATCTAGCAAATAATATAAACAATGCCCTCACAGCACAAATCCACACCATCATTGATAATAAAAACCGATCACAAAATAACCTTCAAACACTAAACATATTGGCGTAAATGACCAAACATCTCTATACCTCTGAAACACTTTAGCACAACTTTCTGGGCAACGTGTTGCATCACACCAAAATCAAGAAGATGAAATAGCCGAAGACGCCACTCTTAGACATGCTAGCACATCAGGACACTGTCATCTTGAAAAAAAACTTCTAATGCTTAAGGTGATTAAGAACCAATTAGGTTGCTCGCCAATATTTAGATCGGATCGGAAGTAGGAAGTAGATAGAAAACGTAATATCATTCATCAAAAATATGAAGCGAGAGAATCGAAAGGTCCCAACAATCAACCCCTAGTTTTTATCCTTCAAACCTTGCTAAGTAACTACATGATATTTTTAAAGAAGGTCGTCTAGGATATGCGCATATGCGCCTCAACTCTCTCTTACTTGCCGAGATATTGGCAAATCAGCTTCCTTTAACTCTACCAAATATTCAACTCAAGTCATTTAGTATGACATAAAATTGAAAGACATAACATAATTCTTTACCACATATGCTATTTGAACAAAAAAGAGTGAAATCAATAAAAACCTTCAAGTGAGCAGCAACCTTGTTTTTGTTAGTAAAGACACTTGTGGATTCCACTACGACACGGGCTCCAGTCTTACCCCATGAATCTCTTATGGTTCTTGCTTTGGCAGCTAATTGTTCATTGATTAACAATGATGTTCCTTTCTAGAAAATAAAGAATAGTTTCTCATATGATCTCTTTAGTAGAAGGAATTTGCTTTTATAAAGAATATGAAAAAAATCGATTGCAATTGTCACAGTAATTGAATAGTTCTAAAAGGCTCTTAATATAGGAAGGAGTGTTGTTTCAAGCATGATTTCAATAGAGCCTCTAACAGATTGTTAAGAAATTGAACATCAACGATGACAAAAACTAAAAACCAAAAGAGGTGTAAAAGGATAAAGCGACAAATTACCAAGTGAGAACAAAACATGTTGCAATATATAACCAATGGTTGTTGTCCCAAGACACCGGCTAACACTCCAACAGTATTGGAAAGGTCTAGCAAGATTCCCTGAGAATAGTTTGACACTATATATAAGCCAGCACAACCTCTGAAATCTCTTGAAAGGAAATAAGATTACCTTAACATGGCTTGATTGAGTTATGAAACATAGTAACTTAAGCAACTTGTCGTTAGAATTATAATGATTACAAGCTTATAAATCACAATACCTTACGAATTGTTGTCTGGAATAACCTTTGTTCACAAGTGTATCTACAATCCAACCATCGAAATTTGCATAAACAACCATAATAAGCCAAGGAAGAACACACAGCATGTCGAATTCTATCAGATTAAAAAACAATATCGATCGACTATCAAATTACACACATGCCAAAACAAAGTCAAGATTGTGGTATAATTCATATAAAATGCATAAAATCTTAGTTTTAAGAGGCATGAGGCGCACTGAGGCGCAAAAGGTCCTATTTTCCGAGGCGCGAGGCGCGAGGCAGAAGCGCGGGCTTTTTGTAAGCGAGGCGCACAATTTCGCTAAAAAGCTAAAACATATTTGGTACTTAAAACAACATGAATTTCATATTAAAATAACATAGAAGTAAGATAAACACTACTTTAGCACATAAAGGCATACGATAACTCGATAACATAGTCTAGACTCTACAGTTAACAAAAGAAATAAAAAAAATTTAAAATATTGACAAAGATAAAGAAAGGAAACAATTGAATTGAGTTTTGACTTATTTCTATGTTTGGAATCTATTAACATTTGAAGATGCATCGGAATTTGTGGAACTCATTGTTCAAAATTCAAGCTATAAAAAAAATAATAATCAACAATTACTCGCACAATTACACTAGTTTTGTTCAAAATTCAAGCTATAAAAAAATAATAATCAACATTTACTCACACAATTTACACTAGTTTTGTTCATAATTCAAGCTATAAAAAAAATAATTAACAACAAATACTCGCTAATAAAGTAATAAGTAAAAAAAATAATTAACAATTTCTCAGTGAATAACTGAATCAGAAGATGCAGTATACTCAGTAATAAAAATTTAGGGTATTCTCCAAATAAGTAATAAAAATAATTAACAACAATTTCTCACTAATAAGTAATATCCAAATACTTCTAAAAGAAAAAAAAGAGAGAGAGAATCAGAAGAAAGGAATGAAAAAAGAAAAAAGATGCAATATGGTTCGAAGATGGCTGGCGAGAAAGAAAAAAAAAGAAAAAAATGGTTAGAAGATGCAGTTCAGTCCACAGGAAATCAGAAGAAAAAAGTGAATCAGAAGACAGGAATGAAAAGAGAAAATAGAAGAAAAAAGAAGAAAGGAAGGCCACTTACCTGGTTCGAACTTCAATATGGCTGGCGAGCAAGGACCAAGAAGGCGAGAGCAACAATGGCAATGACTGATGAGCACGAATACCAGTTCTTCTAGGTTAAAATTTAGGGTTTTTTTTTAAGGGAAAATTAATTCAAACACCCAACTATTTATGGTTTAAATATAAAACTCTCAACTATCTGTGCTATGCACACTTGCACAGGTTGTATAAATTTTTTTATATTACATGAAAGTTTATTGGTAGTATTTTTATTTATTGATGAATACATTTTGTTTTTGCAAAGCAAAGAACAATAAAAACACACTCATTGGTATATATATATATATATATATATATATATATATATATATATATATATATATATATATATATATATATATATATATATATATATATATATATATATATATATATATATATATATATATATATATATATATATATATATATATATATATATAGTCAAGTTCCAGTGAGAACCAAGCTTATATGAGAACCGTGAGAAGCAATCGCCTTGATAAAAATGTGTTACTTTTTTTTTATAGAAAATGTGTTACTTTTGAACAAAACAAACATTACTTTTGTTTAAAAAAAAGCTGTTACTTTTTAGCATAAAATGTGTTACTTTCAGAAAAAAATATTTTTTTCAAAAAAATAAAGTAACACGTTTTTTTCGAAAAGTAACACATTTTTATGTAAAAAGTAACACCTTTTTCTGTGTTTTTTCAGAATTTTTTTCTTAAATCAACTAATTTATTTACAACTATATATGCGCCATTATAAATCAACTGATTATACTGAAGTTTGAGAAATTCAAATGTAATATAAAATCGACTAATTTCGCGTTTCAATAAAATAACCAATTCAATGTAAATGTAAATGCTATAATGGCATTATAAATCAACTACTTATTCAATGAAAAAGCATTGGAATTTACCTTAAACAAGTGTGATCATATTTTAAAGAGTAGGGAAAAGATGGATGCTCTCAAATCTTTTACCGAATCTAAGTACAAAGTCGAGAAAAAGCCTTAGCATGGATTGAATCAAAATAAATGACCATTAAACCAATCCAAGCATATAGTTTCGTTTTGAGTTATTTCAATGCTCACAAATAATAATATACCAAATCTAAGGTACATAATCGATCATATGTATAAGTCATTGAATCAATAATATAAGTCGTCCACAACAAATTATCTTTCAAATCTACAGTATTTGTATCCATTCCAAAATCTTGAATACGATGCAAGACAAACAAACTTAATGCACTTAGTTAAGTAGAAACTATAGAGAAATAGACACATTGTTTTAAGGTTACAACTATCTAAATAGAGGAGCCAAAAATAAGAAGTGAACGGTACAAAAAGAAATCAAATTGGAGCTCTTGTACGAAATTGTTGTCATTGTCAACTGTTGTCATTTGCTTCCAGTGTCAAGGTTATTAAACATTTGAATCTGCAAAACTAAAAAGTAGAAATTTATGTCTTTTACATAATTGGAATCTGGAACATCAAGCGTTTCCTTATACAATTAGTAGACATTTGAATTCTTATATTACAAACAAATTAAACATTTGAATTGATTATAACTATCATCACAATGTAAACAATCGTCAAGCAAACAAATTACAAAAAATAAAAGTACAAGAAAGAGAAGAATGTTGCTTGCTTTAGGATGCTTACACGGCGTTCCTCATCAATCAGCTAGGCATAAGAATATGACATTAGCCTTGAAGCAGAGATTAAACATAATTTGAACAATTAAATAGATTCCAGGAACAATGCACTGCAGCAGGTAATGCATATACATCACAACAATAAGTAACATCATAAATTATCTAGCTCACTTAAAAGTTAGAAACTACAAAACCAACACAGTTCCTCATATTTTGCCATTGTTAAGGTAGTTTTAGTAGTAAAGGCCATATTTTTAATATTGCAGGAATTTGATATTTTTAATAAGTTGTTTTTAATTTATATAGTAAGATTTTTTAGAACTTAGTATATTTATTGATCTTGTGAACCCATGGTAAATTTTTAAAGCAGATATGATATTTTCACGCTTGATACTAACGGAAAGAGATGATATTGCAGTTTGCAGATCCAAATGTGCATATTATATGGATAGACAAGGTTCATGCAAAGCTGAAAGCACTATGGGACATAGAAGGTTTGTTTCATTAGGTTATTGTTACTCACACCAAGTTTAAAATAGACAGACTTCTGTTTGCTTGCCATATTCAATGTGGGTTGGATACTACATGGACACCAGATAAGGCATTTGACCATCAATAGGAGATAACTGGGCACAACACAACTTCTGCTTTAATTGACCTAATTTATGTACCAACTGTAACCTTTGACTCCTCCAAAGTGTAAGATAGAGTAGGATGTTTGAGTACGATCTCTTTAGTTGGTGAATAGCAACCGATAATTTTTATGCAATAATGGAAGCTGGTATTAGGGATAATAAGATACAAATTATTAGGGATAATAAGAGGATAAAAACGTGAGAGAACAAATGTTTTCTAGTATAGACACAGTTTTGACTCAATTTAATCATAAAAGATTTTTGTTTCTTGTTTAGCTGGTACTATAGGATAACAAAGCAAGTAAAAGTGCTAAAACAGAGCTCAATACATCAGCAACCCAGAATCGAAAGAGAAGAGACATATTTTCTCTCCAAGAGCCTTTATAATTGATTATTTTCATGCTTTACATTACCTGCATCAAGATTTATTTTGTGTTTCTTCCTTGCTTGTATTCGGATGATTTATGAGCCAATTTCATGCAATAATTGATGATCTTACCGAGCTTTTTGAGCCATATTGTGGTAAAATTGAACTAAATTATTACCAGCTAACATAAGCTTAAAGAAAGCTGAAATAAAAGAGCTTACTTTTGTCATGAACATAATTCGAATCTATATATGGTATTCCTATTGAGAATCGTACGCCAATTAAGCTTAAGCAAGCTCAAAGTTCGAAGTAGACAAACAGTGAACTTGAGAGGTTCATTTTCGGTAAACAGCTGCAAGTGTGAAGCAAATGACCCATTATCACTCGATATGGCCTCTTTAATTGTGGCTTCTTCATCTCGAATTCCAATAACATTCCTAAAATGTAAAGGAAATTTGGTGAGAAATGAAGTCTGTAAATCCAAAAATGAAACACCTGATGTAATCACAATTGCAACTAAAATTCCTACCTATGGACTGTTAAACATTTTGATCTTCTTGCACAAAATCATGGAAAAACCCAATATCTTCCATCTACTTAATAAGCTTCAAACAACCCAATTATAGACAAAATTGGCACCAAACTCAATCTAAATTTTTAACCATCAATCAGTAGTAAATCAACAAGTAATTGATTTCTAAAAAGCAAATGAAGGATCTAAAAAAGCAAATTATCTTTAAACCAAAAACTCTAATCAGAAAAAATGGGAAGGAATCTATTACAAAAACGTAAAATTGGAAAGAACTCCACCAAATTTAGCTTCTCCTGATGCAAATTTCCTCATTGAATCACCTAAAATCGTCGATTCTGTGGCAAACTCATCAAAGAAGAAACAATATCGTTAAAAGCATTACCAAAATTTGACACTATCACTACTATCTGTGATATACCATTTTCCATCTTCTTGCATTTACCTACACAATTACAGTAATAAACTTTGATCAACAGAAACTGCACCAGTTACAGCAAACAATGGAATTAAGTATGCCAAACAAATGGATATCACAGCTACATAGGGTAAGTGGGAATGTCTTTTGAGGTCTATCAACCTCACCTGCTAAAGTACTAATAATATCCCAAAAAATTAAGTTCTAATAAAGGGTATTCCATATTCCAATCCTTTTCACTCCTTTTTAACCTAAACTAAGCCATCTATGAGGGTAAATTTGAGGTATAGCAACAACAGATATAATCAAAAATGGCAAAGCTGAAACAACCCCAAGTCTAACAGAAGCATAATCCACAATATAAAATCCAGTATAATTAAAAATTGAAAGCATTAATATTGAAATAACTATTGCTATATACCTAAATAATCCTAAACCAAACACAGGAAATAATTTCTTCAAGTAAGCAATAAAAAGAACTGAAAATGGGTCTCTAAATAAAGTTAAAGCAAGAGATGTACTACCTTTGAGCATCAGTTGGAAGGAAATTCAACTTGTAGGATAAATTCATACCACAAGACATTAATTGAGTAGTTATCCTTTGTTGATGAGCAATTTTAGACCTAAAAAGCTCTTCTTGCATTGATTCTGTTCCAAAGCTTCATACTTGCAAGGAAAACCAGCAATGACATCAAGAAAAAAGAATTAAAGAAACTATTAGAACTTTCTAAGATTAAGCTAACAGATCCAAGAAAAAAATTAGAAGAATTAGAAACCCATATCACCAAACACGATTACCTGATTTTGTTAAATGGAATGGAAGAACCTGAGCGAGCCAACTTTGAATTTAATGGCAGAATAATTTAATGGAAACTGGAAAAAATGAGATAGAAGTAAAAGATGCAGAAAAAATAAGAAGAAATTGATTCCTTCAAAATCAAACAATTCAAACTTACATATCTTTAAGTAAGGCCAAAAGACACTAATGACAAAATTCATTACTTAAACAAAAATGGAATAAACCGATAGAAAAATCAACGAAAAGCAATAATCAATTATCAATTGAAAAACAGGTTAAAGCAAAATCGATTATTTTACCATCATGAACTATTAACTGAAAGCTTAAACCAAAATTTGACAAAAAAAAAAAATAAAAAGACTTACTTTTCTTGTGAATTGTCCTTTGCTCCTCAACAATTGTAGCCTATAGAAAAAACTGATAAACAAAATCAATTCAACCTCACAACATTAAACAACAAATATCACAATCAAATTAAAGTAGTAGTAAAAAACATATAAAACGATAGAGAATGCACTGAATCATTAAGCTCCATTTTCATACAAGAAATGGTATTAAAGGGATGTGGATAAATGTTAATAAAATCAAATATCAATAACCCAATTCAAATTCACTCCAAAAATAAAATATTGAGACAAAAATAAAATAACTATAGAAAGAAAGCAAAAGTGAAATCTTTCGCAGAACAAGTATAGAATTGTCTATTAAAAAGTGATGAGTTCACACAGATCTCGGATATCCATCTAGCCCATTGCCCCAACAACAATGATATCAATGCAAGTAACATACTTTCTGCACTAGAAAAAGAGTTAAGTTTGAATTCAAATTAGGAGCAAATATTACTTTGTCCATTACCTTGTTCAAAAAATCAAAAACCAAACAAAATCCAAGCAATTAAAATAAGATCTAAACAAAAAAAAACCTAAATTTTAAAATAAAAGGCAAAATATTACCTTGTTTCACACGGCTATAACCCCATTAAATTGCATTGTAGAGTGCGAAGAAAGGAAGAGATAAATGATGAAAAGCGAGATGGAGAAGGAAAAGTTGAATCAAACATTAACAGATACATATGAGTAACATCCATGAAACCTTGCAGATTTAGGATTTAACTCGTTCTTCTTACCTTCAGAAGGTTGAAGCAGGGATTTCAAGTGTGAGGTGTGAAAAGCGGCGAGAGGAATTAGGGTAAAAAAAGTGAAGAAGAGGAAGCTTAAAGTGGATGAATTGCTGATATGGCACAAACACTGTTCATGGAAGGATTCATGAACAGTGTTCTCTCCTTGCAAACTTTTTATAGTAAGAGGAAGGATAAGAGGATATATATATATATATATATATATATATATATATATATATATATATATATATATATATATATATATATATATATATATATATATATATATATATATATATATATATATATATATATATATATATATATATATATATATATATATATATATATATATATATATATATATATATATATATATATATATATATATATTTTTTGATAATTTGGGAGATATATTATTAAAAGAAAAAAATACCTCACACTGAAACTTAGGACACCCTAGACCGCCGGCATAAAAAACCCCGCGAGGGGAAAAAGCCATTGGAAAAGGGACCTAAGAGTCAGGCCACCCAGAACAGCATAGGGGTGGACTATGCATCAGAAAAAATAAAACTCCTGAGTATCCTATCCAAAAGAATAAAACACCTGATGGTTGAACAGGCTCAACCACCTAATACACCCCACTCATACACCAATTAAAACAAAAATACAAAACACCATGAGCAATACAACACAAAAAGCAATGAGATCATCAGCTCCAAAATCTCAAGCATCAACGGCAAAGAAACCGTGCATCAGATCTATTGTAGCCAAGAAGTTCCTCCGCCCAAGTATTTATCCTGATCGCCAAAGTGTTTAGGAACTTTGTGATATCAACCGAACCGCCTTCAAATTTGATTTGATTCCTATGGAACCATAAGGACCAAATAGTGCATGCCAATATCAAACTCCAAAGGGACTTATTACATTGGTTTGGCTTCAAGGAAGCCCATGAGCATGAAAAAAGATGACATTGATTATGAATAACACCTGCAACACCCCACCATTCAAGGATACGCATCCAAACACACCAAGAGAATTTACACGAGAATAGAATGTGTGAGTTAGTCTCCAAAGCATCCAAACAAAAAGGACAAGAGGCACTAGCCAAGTCTAATAAACCTTTATCTACAAGAAAGTCCCCTGTTTTCAGCTTTCCAAGACAAGCAAACCAAACAATAATCAAGGCTCTAGGAGGAGCTTTTACCTTCCAAATGAATGATGCAAGCGGCTTAGGGATAATCGGATCTCTAAGGGAGTAGAAGCTATCAATAATCTTCTTGATCGGGAATCTAAAAAGATCATTACTATACCAACAAATACCATCACAATCACCCCTTCTAGGGACAATTTGCTCAACAAGGACCTTAAGCCTATCAAACTCTTCTACTTCCCAATCGTAGAGTCTTCTTCTCCACTTGAATCTCCAAATCCACACATTGTTTTGCCAATCGCCCATCTGACTAATAAAGGCATCTCGTTGTTGAGAGATTGAGAATAAGCGAGGAAAGATCAATTTGATAATCCCGGAAGGAGCCCACTTATCATCCCAAAAGAGAGTATTGCTACCATCACCCACTTTACAAATCAGTCCATTTTCAACGATCTCACGGACTTTGATAATATCTGGATCATTGGCCATCAAAGCAGACCATAAACCCCTTTTAATATTCCCCAGAGACTGTGCCGAAGCCTTTTGGCTTTTGATATTATAAATCGATCTGATGATCCGCTTCCATAAAGCTCCACTACAATCAGAATACCTCCACCACCATTTAAAAAGGAGAACAAGGTTTTTCAATAAGATATTACCAACACCCAAACCTCCAAGCTCCTTTGGTAGTTCAATGATATCCCAAGCAATTGGAGGTGGTACAAATTTACCTTCTTTAGAAACCCCCCAAAAAAATCTTCTCTGTAGCTTCACAATTTCTTGAGCAATCGCCTTCGGCATCTTGAAAATGCTCATATAGTATATGGGAAGGCTATTCAACACACTCTTTATCAAAGTGAGTCGCCCAGCACGTGACAACGTTCTCGATTTCCATGAATCAAGTTTGCCCCTTATTTTTGATAGAATTGGTTTCCAAGCCGCACATTGTTTCATATTATCCCCAAGAGGCAAGCCTAAGTAAGTGACAGGACATATGGAGTGTCGACATCCATTCTCCTTAGCAACATCCCGTGCCCATTCGTGATCTGCAGTACTCCATGAGATGATTTGTGATTTGCTGTAGTTTAAACTCAATCCTGACATAATAGCAAACACATCAAGAATACGGAAATAGTTAGTAACCACAAATCTACTCTTTGGCACAAATATGAGTGTATCGTCGGCAAACTGGAGGTGTTTCAACACAATTTTATCCTTTCCAATCTCAACTCCCTTCACAAGATTCTTTTCTTCCGCCTTTTTCAAAAGACAAACCAAAGCTTCACTCACCAAAATGAAGAGGTATGGAGACAAAGGATCACCTTGTCGAAGGCCCCTTTCCATTTTAAACGGTTTAAGAGGCGATCCATTAACAATGATTGACATCGAAGCCGTAGAAACACATAACATAATCCATCGGATCCATTTACTACCAAAACCAAGTTTCTCCATAACCTTCTTGAGGAAAGACCACCTCACCGAGTCATATGCCCTTCGGAAGTCTAACTTCAACAATGCTCCTGGAACCTTGTTCTTTTTGAGCCACCCCAACGCCTCATTAGCTACAAGGACCCCATCAAGAATTTGTCTATCTTTGACGAACGCACATTGTGATTCATCGATAAGGAATGGGATAACCTCCTTGAGCCGCATGGATAACAACTTTGATATGATCTTATAGAGTGCTCCAGCCATACTTATCGGCCTAAAATCATCAATGGAAACCGGATTCGTAACTTTAGGGATTAAACTAACCCAAGTCACGTTAATAGCTCTAGCAACATCTCCAACCTCCAAGAACCGAATGACAAAATCATAGATGTCATCTTTGAAATCCTCCCACATCTCCCTAATAAACTTGAAGTTAAAGCCATCGAATCCTGGAGCTTTGTCAACCCCACATGCCCAAACTGCTTCTTTCACCTCCTCACGTGATGGTAGAGCTTCCAGGAAATTCGCTTGATCAACCGAAACTCTAGTATGATTTCCCATCTGAAAATCTAACTCTGGGCATTCTCTTTGAGAAAATCTGCTTGCAAAGTGATTGTAAATGCCTTGTTTGATCTCATCAACCCCATTAACATGATTGCCATCAATGTCAAGCCGTACTATCTCATTCCTCTTCCTTCTCATCATTGTTGTTGCGTGGAAGAATTTAGTATTACGGTCTTTAAGGCTAAAACCAAAAACACGAGCCTTTTGCCTCCACATTCTTTCCCGTCTGATTAGCCATGCATGGAGGTGATTTTGACATGCACGAAACCTAGCCCACTGCACTTCATTGAGGTGTCGACATTCCCCCTCTTTTTGTAGCTCGTGAATTTCCTTTTCCAACCTTGCAATTGTATTCTCCATAAGACCAAATTTCTCCCTACTCCACCTCATAATCGGATTTTTTAACACTTTCATTTTATTAAAAAGGCTGAGATTTGGCAAATCCTTCCATTCCTTCCGCACAAATTCTTTAAAGTTTGGGTGCGTAAACCAATAATCATAGCACCTAAAGGGTTTAGGACCCCAATTCAGCCTGTCTTCCAAAGAAAGCAAGAGCGAATTATGATCAGAGGAACCTTTGGGAAGACCTTCAAGTTTCAGTTGTGGAAAGTGAACCAACCATTCATCATGGCATAAGCAACGATCGAGCTTACTCTGTGAATTCCTCCTAGACCACGTGTATTTGATACCATGAAGGGGGATATCAATCAGAAATAGGTCACTAATCCAGGATTTAAAATCTTCCATGCTAGCATCAAACCTGTAGACCCCAACCCTCTCATTCGGATGGATTACTTCATTAAAATCACCCAAGAAAAGAAACGGTTTCCGGATACTGCTATAAGCCAACTTTAGTGCATCATACATCTGATTCCTCCCAACCCTATCATTCGGCCCATAAATAAAAGCCACACAACAGCTGAAGTTATTTTTAGTAACTATGCCTTCAAGTATTATCCACCGGTCACTAATAATCTTATTCGACACACAAAACATACTCGGATCCCACACAACGATGATTCCACCACTAAATGTCTCAGAAGCCAAAGATTCGCACCATTCAAAACCATCATTACCCCACATTCTCCTTACTCTCCTACTAAAAGATCGTCTATGTTTTGTCTCCACAAGCCCCAACATAGAAATTTTGTTTTTTTGAATCAAGTGTCGAATAGAGATACATCTTTCACCTCTTCCTAAACCTCGCACATTCCAGAAAAGCAAATGCATGATAAAAATTAATGAAAACACCTCAAACCAAGGTCATACTTACACTGCAGCCGTAGACCTTTTCTCCTCCATTGCCATAATCCTCTTTGATTTCCTCAATTCTTCAAGGATAGGGCCTTCACTTTGTGCTTCAACCTCAACTTCTCTTGCAACTCTCCATGTTGCTTTTGCCTCAGACGAGCATACTCTTGGAGTTGATGGTACGTATAGTGGGTTTGGTAGTGAGCAACCCACTCTTTTTGGCCTTCCACGTGCTTTCCTTTTCACAGCTTGCTTGGGATGGATAGTTAAACGAGGTGTAATAATAGCCTCCAGCTGTAACATAGGGTCAAAGCCACTGTCACCTGCATGAACACAATCAAACTCACGAGAAATTTGTGTAAGATCAGTAATATTTTCAACGCACACACCAGGACCAGGGCAAGTCCTAACATTCTGGCAGCAATCAAACAAGTTCACATCATTATTGTCTTGTCTGTTATCTTCTAAATCCACTACTGACATCATCAAGCCACCCCCTGTGTTATTTTCCAGATTGAGAGGAGTAATCTGATCAGCAGTCTTCACCGGTTCACAAGCATCCTCTTTATTCTGCCGAAGTGAGACAGAAGCAAGGGGCTGCTGAATTCCAGCAGGTTCAACCTGTAGATCCTCATGCATCAATTGTTGATTAATTATATTGTGCCCCTCCAAATCATCCACGTCCTCCTGATCTTCATCCTCCATAGAATCAACCTCCACATCAACATAATCAGGTTGTTTTTTATTAGTACAAACGCATCTTTGGATCTCATGGACCCAAACCATACAAGAGCCCTTCCCCCAATTCAACTTGACTCTTTCATCAATAAGCTGAAGTTTGTTTGTCTGTACAAGTATTTTGGCTGCCGTAATACTATTGAGGCCGTAGTAATTATAATCAACTTTTAGGACCTTACCCCAATGCTCACCAATCAAACTAATGTTTTCCACACTCCATAAGTTGGGAGGAATCCCATTACATTCGATCCATGTAATTCTGTCAGTGAACTGTGCACCGTGCACCCATCTACGAACATCACTAAACACTTTCCAAAATGGTGAATTTCTATCTACTGCCCGTTTGACTTCTTCTTCATTTTTCAAGAATATTACAACTTCCGACGGGGAGAGGGATGAGATGCAAACAAACGGCAAGTTATTGTCCAAGATAATATCCGTAACAGTATTTCCATCCACAATCTCATTCACAACAACAACAATGGCATTTTCTAATTTACTAGACATAGTATCATTATCTACAATTTGAATTGATACCTGAGTTGGTTCCACATCATTCGAGCAGGCCGATTTTGTACCTCCAATGATCTTTTGTCTCCAAGTTACTGTTATGTTGTGGTCTTTGATAGCATAACCATCGAATCGCCTTTTAGCCTTTACAGCATCCTCTTCCTCACAGTATGTTACTACCCCCGATGTTATTGATCTGTTTTGTTGGTTGTTTGTCAGAAGGTAGGCCTCCTCCAATCTTCCTTCTTCAGCAAAGAGGTCTTTAAACCAATCATTGGAGATCCCCATAGGGAGATTTTGCACAACCAGAGAACGGTTTTGATGCTGTTCAGGCTGTTGTTTTTGTTTTGGCGAAGGATCAGTAATTTTACCACCCATTACTACCTCGGAGTATTTACGTTGGTCCCGGAGTGCTGGACGACTCACCACTTGTTTTATCTCTTTCGGTCTGTTTCTTATCTCATAATGTCCCTGCTCAACCCTTTGCAAATTATCCACGTACTTCGCCATTGAAACTATAATTTTACCGCCATGAAGATAACCTCCATTGAGATTGTCAATGGCCTTTTGCGCATCAGCTTGACAATAAAACCGAACAAATGCAAAGCCCACATTACTGTTTTTCCTCTTTTTTCCAGAGATATAGACATCATTAACTTTACCCATTTTTTCGAAAAATTCCCTAACTTCCTTCAAAGAAACGGACCTAACGATACCGTCGACGAATAGGGTTACACCTTGACGCCTAGAAGGGAGAGGCTCCCGAGGTCCACGCCACCACTGGCGGCGGGAAGCTCCTCGATGACCAACTCGCAAACCAGGGAAGGTTGATTTCTGAGCTTGGTTTGTACTGTGACGGTTGAAGGTTCTAGAAGATCTTCTTTGAACATAGGTCCATTCATCTTCATTGTGGGTTTCATATTTCTGCAGTTCCCGCCTTGTATGGGCTGAGTTATGGTCGTTTGCAGCTCTCCACGAGGAGGTCTGGACACCATGATGAATTTTCTGGCCACCGTTATCACCCACACCAATCAAATTTCTGCCTTTCCGCCTCCCAATGCCACCGCTAACGTCAGTATTTTTTGTCTGTGGACCGTTTGAGTTGTGCATGCCCTTTGGAATTCCATACGTAAATTCAAAAACAGGACCCCTAAACCCAGAGCATCTCTCTCTAAACTTTCTCACTCTACCCATCTTTTTTTTATATATATATTATTATATATATATATATATATATATATATATATATATATATATATATATATATATATATATATATATATATATATATATATATATATATATATATATATATATATATATATATATAATATATATATATATATATATATATATATATATATATATATATATATATATATATATATATATATATATATATATATATATATATATATGTATATATATCATACATTCTAATAAAATTCTTGGGAAATGACAAATGTCAATATAAGAGAAGGTGTGCCATTTGTAATTTTTCTATTGGTTAAAAGCTAACAGATTTCTTTCTTCAATTAATACTGCCTAATATTCATTGATTTATATATATATATATATATATATATATATATATATATCTATATATATATATATATATATATATATAATATATATATATATATATAATATATATATATATATATATATATATATATATATATATATATATATATATATATATATATATATATCTATATATATATATCATACATTCTAATAAAATTCTTGGGAAATGACAAATGTCAATGTTAGAGAAGGTGTGCCATTTGTAATTTTTCTATTGGTTAAAGCTAACAGATTTCTTTCTTCAATTAATACTGCCTAATATGCATTGATGTTTCAATCTACAATACATTATGCTTGCTTAATTTAAGAAATAATTTATTAGGATGTTATAATTAATTTAAGGAATAATTTATTAGACCATAGATAATTTCTGAACTTATGGTATTTGAATTATATTTGTATCAAATGTCACAATTTTTAATTTGCCTAAATGAATGCAGTCAAAGATAATAAATTATTTCTCACATGGAATAATCAAATTAATTAATTGCTATATTTATTAAACTAAATTAAGTAAATTAAGTAATCTAATAAATTGCATTTAATCTTGACCATATCTCTACCATTAAATTATCTTTGACTATTATTTATTTATAGCTAAATTGAGTAAATTATAAAATATATATATCGCATAAATCGCATCATATATTCTAGACAATTTTTAATATTACAAATTTAATTTATACATATATTGTAAAAATCATACATTCTAATAAAATTCTTGGGAAATGACAAATGTCAATGTAAGAGAAGATGTGCCATTTGTAATTTTACGAGTACATAATTAATTTACGAGTACATAATATCTCAGGCTTTATTTTTTTAATTAATATATTTTTATTCAGAAATGCCGATGCTAAAAAAATCGTGCATTGCACGGGATTCTATACTAGTATATATATATTTAGGGTCAAGTTCCAGTGAGAACCAAGCTTATATGAGAACCGTGAGAACCAATCGCCTTGATAAAAATGGGTTACTTTTTTATAGAAAATGTGTTACTTTTGAACAAAAAAATGTTACTTCCTCTAACTATAAAAAACGCCTAAGGAGAGAATACTATTCACATCTTTGATGATGAACAGTGTTTTAACTGTTCACTCACGAGTTGCATTCCTTTCCTTTCCTTCAATATGGTTCTTTGCCTTCCCTTTACTATCTTTTCTCGATTTAGAATTTAGGGTTTTGTTAAGCAAAGCAAATGGTGGTTTTTCTTCCTCAAATTCCCGCAATTGTTCTTCCTTTTCTTCTTCATGGTTCATATATTGCCGATGGATTATTTGTTTGATCTTTATTATTGATGAAACAAGCAAGAAATATACTCAAGAATCTGCTTGGAGATTGAGCTTGTACTTTTTACTTTTTCTTGCTCAATCCATTCTTCCTGGTTCAGTTCCCTTTGTCCTTCATCACATTTCTTCCGTTCCATTCCTCTCGGTATATTAGAGTCTGGCGATATCCCCTGATTTGATTCAATTTCTAGGGTTTTTTTCCCTATAATTTAATCGAGGAGAATGTACGGTGTTCTAAGCAATGGGGAAGGCAATGAAGGGTCAGTGGATTCAGTGCAGTAAAAGATCCTTCCAGCTTCGTCCATGTTCTGGTCAGAAATCTTCATCGCTTTATTGAATGCGGGCCTTGGGTCCGAAGCTTTGATGGGTCTGTTTTCCCTTTTCATTTTCTCAAATTTCTATATTTGTTGTCTTTACCTTCAATTTGTAATTTGAATGGATTTAGAAGTAAGCTATGAAATTTTTTGGACTACCAATGGCGAAGGGGATGAAGGGTCAGTGTGTAGAAGATCCCACCAGCTTCGTCCTTGTTCTGGTCAGAAATCTTCATCGCTTTATTGGATACGGGCCTTGGGTTCGAAGCTTTGATGAGTTTGTTTTCCTTTTTCATTTTCTCAAATTTCTATATTTGTTATCTTTACCTTCAATTTTGTAATTTGAATGGATTTAGAAGTAAGCTATGAAATTTTTTGGACTACCAATATATTCATACCCATATTTTCCATAGGTTTGCTCTTCAGGTTTTTGTCTTTAGTCAATCTAATTACATTTTTTGTTCTTTTTATGTTGCTTATTTCATCTCCCAGTTGTTATCGTGTTTGCTGGTGTTGCTATCGTGTTTTACTATAATCTGGTCAGTTAGTATCCAAAACCAAGGAATTATTTAGGAGTTAATTTAACTTGGTACTAATAACTCAATAAGCAACCTCATTTATGAAGTCTACTTTAGAGACAAAGGTATTTATAGTTCGAATAGCTCATTTTGTTGTGTTTTAAACTTGTATTCACACCTGCATCTAGAAAATAGATTCCTTCTCTTTAGGAGACTGCAAATTTGTACAAAACAGGCTAAAGGAATTAAAGATGGGCTACAATAACTTTTCCATCTAATAACTATGAGTGCCTTTGAAATTAAGGTCATGCAGTTTTTCAACTAGGACTTTTTTGCTTTTTTCAGATGGCTATGGAGCTAATCAAATTACCTGAATCTTTCTGAATTTTGAGAATGAATGGTTGCTGATTTTAGCGTTTTTAAAGGGTTCCATTGATTATAGTTTTTATTTGCTTTGATTTTTCTCTATTATAGTGTTGTATGGTTGTTATCTTGCTGATTTCTACTTTTTTAAAGGATTTCATTGATTATAGTTATTGTTTGCTTTGATTTTTCTTAATTTTATAATTAAATGGTTGCTGATTACTGCATTTTCAAAGGGTTTCATTGATTATATTTTAAATAAAGAGATTCATTGATCATAGATATTGTTTTGCTTTGATTTCTCTCAATTTTATTATTAAATGGTTGCTTATCTTTCAATTTCTACTCTTCAGCTTACATAATATGGGAACTTATTTAACACAATTTATAGTTGGAACTTTGAAACCCCCCTCTACATTTTTAACTTCTTGCTTACAATTTTGGCTCTATGAGGGACCTGAAAACTTCAGTTTCAGTTAGGCACAAATTATTGTTTCATAAGGGTTTTACATGAATACATTTATGCATGTATGTGTATCACTTATTTTCAAACTCTTTAACAGTTCCATCAGTTACGCAAGCGACTGGATCTTTGCACCTAAGTTGTATCAAACATATAAAAATCATAAACGATTCAGCAAGCCCAAATTAGCTCGTAGTGATTTCACTCTCTGCCACTATGTTGGATTGCTGGTGATGTAAGCTACAATTTCTGTTTAATTACACTTCTTTCCTATTGTTATGGTCAAATTTTAGTAGTGTCCTTATCGGACTGTGATTTTGCAGATAGAACTAATATCGGGATATCCGAATGGCAATATATGAGTTTGGAATTTGACTACGTGTTCATCTTGCTGCTTAAATCCAATCTTGCTGCTCGAATCCAACCTTGTTACTCCTGCTCGATTTTTCCTTCATTTCAAGTTCAATCTTTTCATTTGAGTTCTAAGACCGAAATTTATTTCCTTTTTCTTTTTTTGCTTTTTTTTCTTTATTACCATCTTTGAATTTTTTGTGATGTGAGATTCTTTCTTTTTAAGGTTTGTTTTATTTTTCTTTCTCTTCTTTTTTTGTAATAAATTAACTTGTTTCATTGGCTTGTGCTTAAATTAGTAAATTGGTTTGTTTACCCATTAATTACAACGTTAGTTCTGACATCTAATTCCAAACTCCGCTGATTTTGACTTAATTTAGAGTAAAAATTCAAACTTTTTTGTGTGAATTTATTTTTCTTTATGATTTTGGATAGAATTTGGAGAAAGGGTGAGGTAAAGAATCCAAATCAAGAAGAATGATAATGTAACTGCAAGGCAAGTAACTTTTCCAAAGAGAAGAAGGGGTTTGATCAGAAAGCTCAGGGACATTCAAATGTTTGTGATGCTGAAATTGGTCTTATTGTCTTCTCTTCTACTTGAAAGCTTTTTGAGTACTCAAACTCAAGGTTAGCTTATTCAGGTATTCATATTTACTTTATGTGTTTTTGTTCTTTGTTGTATTTTTGTTTCTTTTATTGTTAAGTTTTACATTGATTTTTAGTCTTCTCTCAATACCTCATTTGTTTGTTTGTCAATAGTTATTATATTGTGCTATTTTTATGTTTGTTAATTTAATTTGCTTCT